>JAOTON010000992.1:0-92500 GCA_034440635.1 Lepas anatifera | reverse complement strand
AACTCGAAACATTCACAAATTATTATGCCTACAGATAAAAAGACAGCAAAATACCCTCATCGGGTAAAGTAAATTTGTCTACAAAGCATCTAGAGATTAGAACCTCTACACCCAGGGTATCAAGCGACCGCGGATCAAAAAGTAACGTGAAACGCTGACATCTGCTGTTGAAACTGGTAATCAAACAGATTATGTGGCCTTGTTCTTTTGAAACGATTCACATGTGACCCTGGTTGGTTGTACATTGTTGGTCCCAAGTTGGGTAACTTAAGCGAGAGGGGGGGGTATGTTGTCCGCCCGTGTGGTGGTATTTGGCCGTGATGCGCTGTCTGCGGACCGCAGGTTGTAGCGCAGGGCGTCGGCGGCCGACTGTGGGTGGTGCGGCGGCGACGGAGCTGTTGTCTGTTCAACAGCCGCCTAGGCAATATAGAAGCGCAGGCGAAAAGTCGGAGGCCAGCCAAATCGGAAAATTGTGTTTACCCTGCCGCGGAGGACCTGAGCCGCGCCTGCAAAGCACACCCTCCACCTGACGAATCATGAACTGAATATGGGACCACTTTGCTGCGACCCAGCCACATCCAACTTATTGCGAGTACAATCATACATATCGATGATCACGAGGGATATTCCTTGTTGAGGCTCAACGACACAACAAGTGCTGAAGCTGTATGATGTCGTCAAAGCCCGCCCGGTTGGGAGGGGCTACAATAGGGCAGGGACTCGAGGCGTCGGACGTAATGGAGTTGGGGTGAACAAGTTGGTCGCCTTCAGAGCGGAGCCTATAGCGGACATGAGCGGTGGTGCTGCCGCTTCCCTGCCTATATATACACCTTTGAGCGGCACAGAAACGGCCGGGTAGTGAAATACAATCCCCGTAACTTAAACGTATCACTTCGAACGCTCACAAGCAGTTCTAAATTTATGGGCCTAAGTCTATAATATACATGTTTGGCCTTTGGGTTGTAATTTGAGCATATACTCCAGTCACTGAGAGTAAACCATTCACCAGGTCTATATTTTCCGACCGCTGCATTTTTGGTCCTGGAGTCGAAATAAACTGAGGCCGTACATATCGAGAATACGTTGAAGCTTGTCCACGTTATAGCGACGCAACGACTTGTCCCTGACGCGCGACTTTGCAGCCCTACCGGGCGAATCCAGCACCCACCGACCAAGGCCCACACGGCACCTCTTCCATCTTCTTTGACGTGTGTGTACACTGTACAGGGCTCTCGTGAGTCCTGAAGCCTAGCCTAAAGGTTGTTGTTCGATCGAACCAAAACTTTAAAACTTACGAATTAAGAAGGTGAAATTGCCAATTTCTCCCGTGGACATAACTGTTTTACCTATTTGGAATGACATCTAATTCTAAATATCACCAATTTCGTTAAAATGCCTACCAAAAATGACGACAAAATGGACATAAGGCTACTGGGTTCACGGCGCGGGATGATTCAAACATTGTGAAACGGCATTAGAAAGTTTTATGAGATCATTCATTTTGCAAAAACCAATCCGCTCAGCGCATCGCGAAATGATGTGTGCGTTGATTCAGGCGTTCTCCGCTCTGCACCAACATCAGAAGGTTTCGGCAAAGCACAGAGCTAGTAATTTGGGCTTTCAGGCGCACAAACGTCCTAAAGATATATAGCGCGCACAGACTGTTGTCTGGCAGTTGCTTTGTTTCTGCCAGTCTTTGACCTATTAGAACAGATATTAACTGGTTAAATCCGCCGTCATTCTAAAAACTAGTTTTACCATGATAAAATCCAACCCTGGTCAAAAGCTAAGTGTATTTAACACGCGCATTGGCGGGGGTCTGAGCTAACATTGCTTTGACGGGGGGGTGGTTACCCGCCCCCCTAAGATCTCGAGAACCATGCTAGGTAGCGAAAAACGGTAAACGGCGTTGGGTAGCCCATTCACGTCTCTATCCAAAATATTTGAAGCATTTTTTGCCAGAACACATTTTGGGCCACTAGAGGTCAAGACATGCCGTCATATGGATAACATGTAAATTAATATTTTCGATCATTTCATCTGAACAAGTAAAGATAATGCAAAACAAGTTAAACCTTTGGAATGCTCGAGCAATCCGAATCTAATAATGTATGATATGACCTTTCTAGGTCAAATCAGGTCAAATATGTGATTTTACCACACCTGAGGTCAGGTCAAGGCCAAATTAGGTCAAAATGCATATCATTAGAACCGCAAAGACAAGACAAATGTAATGCAGTTAAAATAAACGCTCTATCACTATCCACAACTAAGTTATTCAGTTAAAACCATTTTCCCATGTATTTCCAACTGAGAGGTCATGGCTCGTACCTGACCTTAGGTCATCGATATACAAAATACCGGAACATATTTTAGGGAACTCGGTGGGCCCATTATGTGATATGAGCTTCAATCGGATAAGTTGACCCTGTTCTGACTTATGCTATCTTAAACTTTTTGAGGTCAGATCACTTGACCTGTACTGGTGACCTGACCTAACCTTGAAATTTAAAAAAATGATCAGAGAAAAGGTATGCCAAGCACGGCGGCACTACGCACCGCCGTTTTTATGATATCTCCAACAACCTGAGGGGGAGGGTACCCGCGCCCCAATACGCGTCAATACGCGTGATAAGCATCACTCTCTCAGCCACAACCACTCCTTTTTCACTTTGAAATTCACCTTAATCCTAACGCATGTTTCATGTGATGCCCATAATTGGATATAAAAACTATTAGATGGGGACGAGAGGCCATTGTTTCCTATGTTCTGAAGTTAAGATTTCAGAGAATAAGTCTGGGTGTACAAAACCCCCAAATATGGCAAAATTGCCTGGCATGACCAATACAGACAGATATTGGGCGAAGCTCCATCGCGTTTTGGGCCATCCAAGATAGAATAAATGAGAAGATATCAACAAGAATATATTACACAGTCACTCTAAGTCTAAAAAGTCCAGAAGTCCAGAACTGAAGGTATCTTTGGCATATACAGCAAAGCCAACATGTGTCACATGAGGCCACTACAAACCCAGCTGCTCGTGTTTAACCGGAGCTTGATCACCTCACAAACCACTTATCACAACGTCAATATGCATTACAATTGGGCAAAAGTGATCATGTGACATCATTCAAGATTTCGTGTTCAAATTTTAGGAAACAGCTGTTTACTTCCAAACTGGCATTTCAGAATGGTGACTATGCAAAAATGCGTGACGTGGCGTCTATTGTGCAAAGTCGTATGATGATTGGTATTCCCGAGTTAATACCATGGGAAAGGGACATTTTTGTTGTTTTTCAATTCCTGGAAGCGGAAATTTTGTCAAATACATGCTCTAAAATACTGAAACATTTTTAAAACACTTTTTGTGGGCTAAAAATGTTTATATGAGTCTCAAGTTTTGCCTGTAGAATATATAAATCAGAATTCAAGGGAGTGGTACAAAGTTGAAAAATATTCGTACAACTTTGACTTCTTTGACAAAAAAATAAATAGAACTGTCACCGAGGCCAACATTTCTAAACTTGTGTGCAAGTGATAGCTGAAAGACTAAACTTCTTCCCTGCAAAGATCCAAGCTTATCCATTTGTAAACACCAAACGTATTAAGGGGAAAGTGCAAAAGTGGCGCAAAGTTGCTCGGTAAATGTATATGCTCAGTTTTGGCATTAATATAACTAATAACAATTATAATACGTTCCCAACTCCTCACTCACGTAACAGCCCTCAACAACAACCCTCTCCTCGTGCTCTTTCAACAACAAAAGCGATCCCCGCGCTTCATATGCTTGGGATGTGCACTTTCGTGTTAAACGTTTAGCTGGGCTCAAAATAAACGCGGAGACTGGCGGTAACGCGGCTTCGCGGTACCACTGGACAAATTAAATTCAAAAACAAATAAAAAACCGAATTACTGCTCATAGCCTTGCGAGCCAAGACTGATAGCTCCAGGCTAGGGCTTTATTAGGCCTGGTTCAATACATCGTCGCTTTGCTGGGAACCCGAACAACCGTCACCATTATTTTTGGCTAATACTACAGACGTAATACATGCTTTGATGACGTCAGCACCTAATAACTGAATTTCGACATCCTTAACAAAAGGCGTGTGTCAGAGTTAATTATAATCTTTGATTTTGACGCTTGCATGCAAAATAAATGTTTGAAAGTAACCGGAATAAAAAGTCAGGATCTATTCTGTTTGGCAAAATATTGTTTAACCATATTTCGCGTCTTGTCACTCGGAATTTAGAGTAGACTAATGTTGAATAGCATTGTTGCTGAAACACATTGTTGAATAATTTTGATATCCTTGACTTCAAATCGAAATATTACAATATCACAAGGTCTTTTTTATTACGAAACATAAAAAGTCCTGAGTTTGATAAAACAAGCCCCATATTGAATATTTGTTCAACAGTTCTTAAAGGAACAATATTTTAAGAGGGAGTCCACACGGTTTATGAAAATTGCACATCTATGAATTTCCCGGAATATCTTTGACACCAGCCAGAATATTTCGATGGTTTTCAGGATCCTTCCGGAAAAATTATGACGGCTTAAGTTAAAGTTGGTTTTTTTTCTCAGCCAGCGCCGAACCTCTGCGTGATTCTAAGGTGGAGGATTTCGACAACCTTTCACTCTCAGGGGCCTGCATGGTCAGTTTACCCGCGCTCGAAAAAACCGTACGTGGCAACCGCTGCCAACAGGCTACACAGAATTTGTCGAGAAATGTCTTTCTCAGCGTTGTGAAAAGGAATTTACCTCAGTTGAGATGGTTGAGATTAATATTTGTGTGTGTGCGTTCGTGGACTGCATTGTGGATTTTGAAGATCACCAGTTGAAGATCAGCAGATCGGCGGTTGAAGCTCATGAGTACTTGAGAATTGGTAAGTTTTAGGTAGCCAGTATGCTTTACTGTATAAACAGGCTATTTCTGAACCTGTAGTTCATTGTCTATTTCAATTTTGAGAAAGCTAGGCACTTAGGGGCAGGGATGTAGGGTAAATTATCTTTTTCATGGTGCCCATTTCATTATTTTCAATTTTCATTGTGTGATTGAACATTGCAATTCCTCACGTTGATAGGTTTTGGAGTGCTGCGGCGAGGAACATGATTATAAGTTGACAAAGTGTACACTGGCCTGTCTCCTCGAGTCCTAGATGTCAAAAACACTAAGATTATATATTTTAGCACATCCCTTCATCAGAATCATGTAGGAAATATCATTAATTATCTGTCATAGTGTAGCCAGACCTCGGGTTCCTCCTGGCCCCGAATACATAATCGTAGTGTATTTTACATCCATGATTCGAGGAGACAGGCCAGTCTACACCTTGTCAAATTGAAATTTCTCCTTGAATTCAAGTGAAAACAGGGGGCGTGAACCCTGCTGATATATGTTTTGTTTGGAACTTATTTTGTTCAAATGGACAAGCTTTGGAAATGTACCTGCTTTTTACACACTCAAGCTTGTCAAAGGTTCTAAACTAAGAACCTACCTCAACTGAGTCCTTGATTTACTATTCCAGCTTTTACTTCACTTATAGCTTTATCCAGTAGGTTTGTGGTTTATTAATGTAATGCTTAGTATGTCTGATGCTTTGATTTTCGAAAAAGCTGGACTTAGCAGGAGTTGGTTTTGTGGGCTCCTCAAGATGGTTTGACTTATGTTAACCCTGGGGGAGGGTGTTTGAACATCCCCACCTCGGGTTTTTTCCGGCGGCACGAAAAAACGGCAGCGCGAAGCGCCACCGTATCCTTGATCAATTCCGCAACTTTCCCCAAAATTTTACGGTTGGATCATCTCAGGTCAGGTCACCAGTGCAGGTCAAATGAACTCTCCTGCAAAAAGGTTTAAGGTGGCATAAATAAGGAAAGGTGAAAATATCGAAACTCATATCACATAATGGACTGACCCACCGACTACTACAACACATATTCCGAGATTTTTCTATCGATGACCGGATTTTTCATATGATCCGTCGGGTTCGGTACCGCTCCATTGGAAATGCATGGGGAAAACAGAAATTGGGCTGCATCTGTGTAGATACAGCTGAGATACCTTCAAATTCTCCAAATCGTAGTATCCTGGGCCCCTTTCTAGGTTCGTGTCGCAATTTTTGGCCTGTGGCCTCTGAGAGGTCATCTGGGCTACTTAAACATATTTTCAGACTTGGGTCAATGACTTGGCAGGACATGACAATAAAGCCTTTATTTTGAATCCATTACGTCTAGATTGCCATTGCGAGCCGATTGATGTGCACATTGACTATGCCAGGTCAGTTTATTTGTGTTTTGACCTAGTATAGTCATATTATACATCATTCGATTCGCCGCAACGAAAGGAAACGAAAGGTGCCCAAAAAATTATTTTACCTTGACTCGGTCAGACACTAGAACCCGAAAACTCTTCTCTAACATGCCATCTTTTTAGACCTGACACCTAAGTATTCACCGGAGCCAAAATGTGACCGATGTAGTTTCTTCATAAATTTGCCTGAGCTATCCGCCAGCGTTGGCGTTTTTTCCGCTATCCCGTAAAGGAGCCAAGTTCGAGGGGAGACGGGGCGTTTGAACACCCCTGCCCAAGGGGCGTGAATTTCCGAAAATTATTGGGGGTGTCATAATTTGAAAGAATACCAATAACCATCACGCAAAAACAGATAGTATGATATCATCTTTCTTTTGGCCCTCACACAGGCCTGCAAACAAATAAAACTAGTTTAAAGTCCTAAAAATGATAAACAATACAATATAAATCAATTTTTAACACTAACTCAACGTTTCTTGGGGGTGCCCGGGCACCCCCAAAGAGATATAAATCCAGACCCCTGCCCCACCATAGCGAAGGTGGCTCGGAGGCCCACCGGGGCGGTTGTTAATATAAGAAATTTTAATATCTGTCATAGTTTTCATTGTTTTGGCATTTCATGTGCATTGTGCATGGTATTTACTAGTATGGACCTAGTATAGAAATTATTTTCAAGGATATTCTTCTAATCCCGCAAGTAGTTTATGATTTTGACCTCTTTTTTCCTTGGTTTTGAAACCCCACACTTTGCGGTAATTTTCTATAAAATAATTTCAGGATACTGTATGCTATGTCCACGTATAAGTTCACTTCAATATTATCACCACCATACTCAGCGAGTCAATCCATCGCTATATGTTTCCCTGCTCAATTCTCTATCTACATTTTGTTTACGCAGTGTCTGCGTCCCACACTTGATGGAAATCCACGAAACCTTAGCAAAAACACTTGCACACTCTTAAGATTTTGTCCTGCCGTTACTTAAATCACATATAAGGAAAAACTTGACCAATTCCTGCTCCCAACAATCTTTTATTTTTCTAATTCAACATCATCTTGTTATTGCTGCTTGATACGACGCTATTTTGAAGTGGTCCAATGCAAAGGTGACCCCAGATACCACCTTTTGGGGTCAGTTGGTTAAAATAAAAAACTATTTCAAGAATTTGAATTTAGGCCTCACTCAAGCCTCGAGGAAAAGCTCAATGCTCTGATTTCGTCGGAATGGTTCAATTTCACTGAGCTATAGTTTGACCCCTGACTTGCCCAGGTTTCCTGGGACAGTCTCTGGATCTCGGTTAGACCCCGAGAAAGAATACACATAAAACATAACATTAACAAAAGGTAAACTATTTTAGGCTCCACAATCGGGCTCCGTGATGAAGGCATAGTTTACAAAAATGTATTTATTATCCTGTATTATCCTGAGAATTATCCTGAGTATTATCCTGAGTATTATCCTGTATTATCTGAGTATTATCCTGTATTATCGGTATTATCTGTATTATCCAGTATTATCGTATTATCTGTATTATCCGAGTATTATGTATTATCCTGAGTATTATCCTGAGAATTATCCTGAGTATTATCCTGAGTATTATCCTGAGTATTATCCTGAGTATTATCCTGAGAATTATCCTGGCCGATTGGAAAACAAATCAACTGTTTTGATTCATGAAATACCAGTCACCAGCTACAGCTATTTGCGTTCAGCCTGTACGAATGTACTTTCCTAGGATAACTTCTAGCCCATTCTTCGTATATTATTCTACAATTGGGACCAAACGCACCTCGCAGTTTTGGTATTGAACTTTGAAATACCCATTATTACTTATTTCACACCCCTCATGAAACATTGACCGGTAAAATACACTTGCTTTGGGGGGGGTGAAAATTGACATGTCAGCCCACCATGACTCCGGGTGGGGGGCACATTACCCCCGCTTCTGCCACCACTGCCTGTAATAACTGAAAAGCCAGATTACACTTTTAGTTATACACAATTTCAAAATGTAAGAAGTTATCCATTAGCCCATTCGTCTTAGCCATAGGCGGCTTCAAAGCATTTTAAATGGGGATATCAGCCATTTTCCATACATATTTTCGACGTTTTTATTGGTATTGCGGCCATGGAAGATGAAAACTGATACATAGCGTCGATTCTAGAATTCCAAGCTCCAATTAGGTTCCAGTTTACACAGAAGAATCTGAAAGGCGCGGCCCAAGGACAGTAAAAACATGAATATCTGTCCGCATTCCATATACGCTTGATGGACCTTATTCATTCTGTAAAATTGATGATGTATTCCCATTCTGTAAAATTGATGAAGTTTTCTCCCGCTTCTGTCCAAGACATTGGTCAGACCACACTTGGACAACAAGTGCTTTGGGGCCCCTTCAATCGAGCAGACCAAAAGAAACTGGAGCGGGTACAGAGACGTGCCACCAAGCTGGTCCCAAATCTCAAAGAGAAACCATACATGGAGCGCCTACGGGCCCTGAACATGCCATCACTCTACTACAGACGCAGGCGCAGTGAAATGGTACACATATATACCAGATACTTAACTCTGAAATGAATATTGACCTTGACAACTTCTTCACGCGCGATATCGGCACCCGCACCAGATGCCACCCTATCAAACTACTGAAACCTAGAGCTGTGTCCCGGGTCCGGAGAAATGCTTCCGGTGTCCAGGTAGTGAATGAGTGAATGGTCTGCAGACAAATATGCACCTTTTTGCTTTCGATTTAAAAAGTTAAAATTCAAATTAAAAAAGTTAAGATTCGATTTAAAAACACCAAATTCCAATTTAAAAAGATAAATAGCAATTTAAAAAAGTTAAAATTCAAATTAAAATGGAGGATCGCAAGTCCAAAGGCTGCACGACACAGAACGTGCGCTCATAAATAAATGTATATTTTATCACAGCTTTACACCTTTGTGCGTGCAACCTAACAATGGCAGGATCAACCGAATCCTCCATCATTTTTGAAGACCTCGAAAACTTACCAGTAGAATTTTCGATGAGTGGTCCAACAAATTTACCATCGAAGAGCCCAAGAAACGTGGAGTCAAACGGGGTATCAAACGTGAGGCCTACGAGGTCAGGAGAGACGCAAGGGATCGAATTGTAACTTGCTACAATGCCGGGGGAGACTGGAAGGTGGCTGCAACGGCTAACGGTGTTGCCGTCCAGACAGCCTAGGGCTACATAACCAGGCCATCTGGTGAATGCCCCCTGCCGCGTGGTGGAGCCAGGAATAAGAAGGTGGGGCCAATACATCTGGAAAAACTGATCAGCTACGTTGAAGAAAATCCGACCATCACTCTGAAAGAAATGGGTGATAAGCTTCGGGCCGAGACAGGGGTTCAGCTTTCCATCCCAACCATCCACAAGCACCTGAATGGACAGCTGTATACTCTCAAGAAAGTGGTGCCAGAGCCTGCCAGTATGAACAATGATCTAAACAAAGAAAAATGGGCAGAATATGTGCGTAAAGTCATGAATGCGTCTGGAATCCGGAAGACTATTAACTACATGGATGAAACAAACTGTAATTTGATCCTTCGTCGTTCGGAGGGTTGTTGTTGTTGTTGGTTTTCCTCCCGGCCGCTATTGCAGCGTAGCCTTGCGGCTCTGGAGGACTTCGAAGGCGGCCGCAAGGGCCGCCACGACGTCTCCACCGCGCACCTCTTCCGGTCTCAAGAAAAATAACAAGAAATCGGCGGAGGGTGGATTGAAACATGAACAAATTTAAATTCAATAATTAGAACACAACAGGACAAAAACAATTTTAACATCCGCAAGGAACAGGAGAGTACCACAAAAAACATTAAAAACACAAACAAAACAAACACACATAAAACACAGTACAACAAAACAGAGAACAGAGAAAACAATTTCAATTTCGAGAAGAGTGGGAAACACCCAAACATCCTCATAAGATAATCACAAACCCACCACCAGCCCAAAGGACACAGGAAATCATCACACAGCACGCGGGTACAGGGAGGGCCACATCAAAAAACAGTAACCTACACATGCCTACTTTGCAACATGTTTTATATAGGGGAAACAACTCGCCAAATCCGTACCCGCTTCATGGAACATTTAGGACACGCTAGGAAAAAAAAAGGGTAAGTATCTAGGAGACCACACCATATCACATCACCCCACTACACGCATCACAGACAAGGACTTCGCAATAAAAATTATTCATGTTTGTAAAGACTCGGCAGAATCAAAATTAAAGAATCAATAGAAACCGAAACCGCAGACCACAAATAAATAAGCAATTCTCCTCGTGGCGCCTCCTACAACCAGTACCATACACATACACTTATACTACTTAAGACCAAACCACCACGCATAAACACTCGCCATACCACCACACATCCATCGCTAAAATTGTTTTACTCACTGTTACATCCATAGTTTTGTTGCATACTGTGCTTTATGTGTGTTTAGTTTCTGTATCTTGTAGTTTTTAAATGTCTCTTTTGTAGGTAACTCATCACACTGTATCCTTCGCGAGATGTTAAACATTGTTTTCACGTGTACCTGCTTGCTGTTCGCCCTAAATTCAAATTGAATTTAAAAATCATTCTATCAATGACTTCAAATTAAAAACCTGCTCCTGAAGAAGACACGCCGTCGAAATATCAATATACTATTTGGCATTTTCAATTTCATTATACTATGAGCGATTGCCGGTTAATTTTTATAACATTATCATCACGACTTTCACGCTCATTACAACACTTCAAACCCTCAAATCTTCCGGTCTCGGCAAGATGTTGCCGAGGTGTAGAAGTCGAGTCCTCATAAGAGCAGGACACTCTATGAGGACGTGACGGGGCGTATCCTCCGCCTCCCCGCAGACGGGGCACCGCGCCCGCAAGCAGCGGACGTCGCTGCACTGGGGGCAGCGAGGGGACGGGTTCCGCCTGATCCGGTGCAGGTACTGGGCCGACCAAGACCAGTGACCGGCCCTCAGCTGATGGATGGTGATCGCCTCGGCTCTGTTCGCCGACGACACTGGAGGCGGCGGGCGGTTACCCACCAGGTCGCGGTACCACCCCGGTGGCCAGTCGCGGACCGTCTGTGCGCGGGCCGCTCGGGATGCTGCCCGGAGGACGAATGGCACATCCAGCGGGGTGTCTTCCTGGGGTAGGGCTGCCGCTTCCTTAGCCAGCGCGTCCGCCGCCTCGTTCCCGGGGATGTCGCAGTGGCAAGGGATCCATTTCAGGAGTATCTCGCGGGATCCGGCCAGGGCGAAGAGCGTACTCCAGATGGCCACTCCTGTAGCCGAAGTCTGGGCAGCAGGGCCCGCGCGGAGGGCGGCGAGGGCCGATCTGGAGTCCGTGCATATCACTATAGGGTCATTGTCCAGGCCTGGGTGCGTGCTCAAGAATGTGAGGGCGGTGAGGAGGGCCGTCATCTCAGCTCTAAAGCTTGAGCATAAGCTGCCGGCTGGGGCGCGCAACCCCCGGCTCTGATCGTCGGAAAAGACGATAAGCGCGCCCGCACCTCCGTCACGTACGCCCGCACTGGCCGAGCCGTCGGTCCACACCCAGGTGGCACACTGCGGCAGCGACGCCAGGTGGAGTAGCGTCGTCTGACGTTTTGACTCTTCGGAAGAGCCAGGCGGCAGTGGGGCTCCCACACCCATGTTAAAGTTCGCCGTCCTCGGTGTGCCGGTCCATGGGGGGAGCCCCTCCGGAAGCAGCGGGTCCAGGGGCGGGGAGACCCCAGCGATGCGAGGGGATCCCCGCCAACTTGCCGCCATCTGGTCACCGTCGCAAGGCGAGCTGGAATCCTTGCCTCCGCCACCACTTGGAGGGGTGGTCCCTTGGGAGCGCTAGGGCCCTGGCCAGGAGACGAGCCGCAAGCTCCCGCCGACGGGTCGCGACGGGCTGCAGGCCAGCCTCCGCCAGCAGGGCATCGGCCGGGGTGGATCGGGGGCAGCCCGTGATGGAGCGAGCCACCGCCTCATCTCCCTCTCGAGGACGAGGACGTGCGAGGGGGTGTGGCGGGTAGCCAGACTGCAGCGGCATGTTCCAGGGCCCCGCGCACATACCCGTTCGCGACGGTGCGCAGTTGGTGTTCTCGGAGGGTCGCTCCCGGAGAGGAATGCGCTGCAGCGTGAAGGCAGCCGCCAGCAAGGGGCCAAACGTCCACTTCATTGGTGCCATCTGCCAAACTGGTTTGGTATACTGGGAGCGACTTCGCGGCTCTTTCTTGAAAGTAGACTGCGGAGAGTGGCTACGACAGGCGCTTAGGACGTGCCCGGAGCGCACTGACCAGCTGGCCGTCGTCTGTGATAACGCTCCAGTCCACTCGAGACTCGAGGCTGTCGTCGCCGAGCCCGAGTTCGCCGGCGTCCAGCTTATTCGGACTGCACCCTACAGCGCTCCACTCAACCCTATTGAGGAGTGCTGATCGGCCATGAAAGCCAGCATGAAAAGGGAGATGGCGAGTAGCTTCTCAGCGATGATGGAGACCGAGCCAGGCGTCACGCAGCTGGAGCACCGCCTGCGCTATCTGGAAGCGAAGATCGATGGCGCAATGGGGAAGATCACTCCCCTGATGTGCCTGCGCACCTGCAACCACGTGCAGCGTCACTTCGCCGGCTGCATGGCTCTCGCTGATCTGGCAGTGAGCTTGTAGATGTAGGGTCATGAGCCTGTTGTGTAACCGTGCTTCTCTCTTTCCTGAAATGGTCTCAACAGCGAAATAGGTTGATTGTGTGTCACTCTTTGTACTGTGTATGCGGCATATCTGGTATGGTGTTGAACTGCTAATACAGCTGCACTTCCTGTTTTCGTTTTGTGTCAATTGTGAGAATATTAGAAATCTGAACAATGCAATTATCCAAACTATCTGATTATCTCCTTTAATTCAAGAAGGAAACCCGTCTACTACACTACTGACTACTACGACACAGTAACATCATGATCTACAATAATTGTTTATGGTTTATCACCGACGGATGCGATGAGTCCAGTAATTAATTCCTTACCATAACCTGGGGACGGGCACAATCTTAGTCTTAAAATTGACGTTTTAATTCTAACTTTATCTTTTTAAATTGAATTCTAGGTTTTTTCAAATTGAACTTCGATTTTTTATTTGAATTCAAACTTTTTTCATTTCAATTTTATCTTTTGTTTTAATTGACAACAAAAAGTGTAGTTTGTGAACCGTCCGTCAGCATGTTTAAGGCATAACTGGACGCACACTGGTCTGCATCCCACTACACCATTCCAAATACTGACTAACTGCTTGTCTTGCAGTAACAGAGCTCATTGTGATCGGTCCTCATAGGCCTTAAGTGGCCTCAGTTGCCGATGATAATAAGGTATAAGGTATACAAAATTGATCAAATGGTCACATGACCAAAGGTTTGCAAAATAATAAAATTATGAATAACCGAAATCTGTTTTCATGCATGGCATATCAGTGTATAATACAACAAGAATTTCAAAGATCAAAACAACAATATCCAAGATATGGCCCGTTAAGGAGGCACAAGGTAACCTTTGAAAACTGCCTGAGTTCATATTTCCAGAATTAAGTCTTACCGACCCTTTCAAGCCACTAATCCGTTCAGTGTCCTTGAATGACCGCATGAGCCATATTTGAAGAAAATAAAAAAGTCAGGCGTAGGGTGCTAGTCCTCTTGTGGCGGAGTGGCTCAGACAAGACTTGTCGACCCTGTTGGGGTCATTCGATGCCAACTCGACACAAGAAATGTCAATATTTACACGGCACTGTCTCGAATCTTTATGTTACTTTGAGTACAGGATTATCGTGGGCTGGGAACACGAATCTAAGATTATTAGGATCCTGTCTCATATTTTCGAATATATGATGATGTCAATATTTGTAAAATATTCGCATTAACGCAGGGGTGTAATTTTCCCAAAATCTTTAGGGGTGCTCAGCCGGTGGGGGCGGCACCCCTTCATTGCACCAAATTTGTTATTCATCGCTTTTTGCGCCTTTTCTAGCACAGAAAACATTCTATTTTAATGTTGGGCAGCTATTCTAAAGCTTTTGCCAAACGCGTTTGCTTTTTAGGCGACATCCCAAAGCTACATACATTTCTTAAAATAATCCAATCTGAGCTTTAAATTTTTCCACGATCAGGGGCGCAGCCAGAGCTTTGGTATGGAGAGCACACCACCTTTCAGGGGTACCCCGAGAGAGAAAGAGCACTTTTAACGTAACCTAAAAAAACTAACTATATCTTAGTCAATATCAACTTTTGGGTACCTCCGGTCCAAGAAAAATGCAAATCAAGCATTGACGGAGAAGGAAAACTGAAATAAAAACAGAAAAAAAGAAAAGTGTCACCGAAATCTCATGAAAATAGCCAGAATACGACGTTTTAGGATAGATTTAAGGACAAATCAGCCAACTCATGCAAGTTCTTGACATCAGAGAAATCAGTGGAGCCTGTGATATCTGTCACTATGTGCAAGATAAGACATATTGGAGTCGAAAATTCACTTGTTATGCTCACTGGTTTTTTCGTGACGAGTGAGCGCTGGTTGAACGCGGATTAAGTTCCCCGGCTCCCACAAGGGCCGTGGGAGGTGGTGTGGTATTGTGACATTGGAGGGATACAATATTTGTTGCCGGAATAATTAGCGAGATACTTTTTTAACGCGTTTTAAAGTTCCATATTTTCATGGATCGGTCCCAGTTGGAGTAAGGAAAAAGTAAACAGGCTGGTAGTTTGGATGGGCATGATGTGACAGGGCTGAAAATGGTGAAAAACTAGTTCTTCATTCATTTAAATTAATTAGTAGAAATCCTGGTTCAGGGGACTGTGCTCTGAGCTCAGGGGCACATGCCTTTTTATCACCCGTGCCCAGAATCCACCAGTAAAATGAGCAATTCATTTAACCCGGGTGCCTAGGTATCAAAAGCCGTTTTAGCGATGATGGCTCAATCCTCGTTAGCTCCATTTTACAAGGGGAGTTTGCACTGTGTCCTTATTCCCCATCTATTCAGGACCAGCTCAGGGGCTCCCTAGTGTGGATGAGAGATCTCCAGAGTAGCTGCCCCTCATTCCCCAGATGTGCCTCCTGGGATTAGACTAGCTCCGTGACTCCCCAAGTGATGGGAGTTGGCCTTAAGTTCTTATTCTCCGTCTATTCAAGACCAACTCAGGGGGCCCCTAGTGTTGATCAGAGCCCCCCAGAGCAGCTCATGCTTGGGCCCGGGACTAGACTAGCTCAGTGGCCCCAAAGATGGAGGGGTCATCAGACTAGCTCAATGGGCCGCAGATAGGCTCATAGGGCCTTGCATCATATTAGCTCAGGGGGCACCAGACTAGCTCATAGGGCATCAGACAGTGGCGGATCCAGGGGGGGAAAAAGGCAATTGCCCCCCCCAAACGGAAAAGGTCGGGGCAAAACTATGTTTTTGCCCCCCCACAAGCGATCGACCTCCTTTTTCCCCGACTCCTTTTTAGCTTGTAAACAAGATTTTGGTGCTTCAACTCTCAACTTCAAACAGAATTAGTGAAGTTCAGTGTAAATATTGGGGCTTGGATAGGAAAAAAATATCTTGAGTCCATATTTTTCACCCCGTGGCGTTTTTTTTTTGCTTTTCGTCTCCAGTTCCCAAAATCCTACCGAAAAGGCATATTTTAACGCAATTTTGCACTGCACGACGTTCTTTTTTTGCTTTTCGACTTTGGTTTGCCCCTCCCAAACCATCCGGTTAGATCCGCCACTGTAATACACTTAGATTAGGTATCTTCTGACACAGCCTTTCAACAGAATCTGGTAGTAAAACGATAGGTCAAATCACAAATTCGGAGTCATAGTGTAGCCAGACCTCTACCCAGCCTACTAGGTTTACCACTAACCCAAAAGCCCAACTAGATTTTTGTACAAGTAATTGCACAATATATAACACAGACAAAAGCCCGTCTTAGCCCACCCATTGGTGTAGGATGGGTGTTGCAGCATTGTGAGCCAAATAGTATAGCTCAAATAAATAAGCCCGTCGTCCTATGTTTTTGAGGGCAGGGACACATAAATGCTCACAGAAGCTCCAGGCAGAATTACATCACCGTTATATTAAAAGTCCATAAGGTAGATAACTATTACCGTTTTGCCATCATCTGCCAAGATATCAATGTCAATATTTTGACATGAAATTTGAAGCTACTTTTACCTGCTCCTAACCCTGCATATACGCGGAGGAGAATAGCAGACTGGGTCCGTTCGGTGCAGATGAAGCCATTTAAGAATAGTACAAAGTTTCAGCTGTCTAGCCAGGACCTATCGCTACATTCGTTGTGTACTGTACATGTGTCCTTGCATCGGAAGCGTCGCTTGGTCGCTGACCTTGATTCACTAAGTCAGTTGTGTTTCTTATCTGCTTCCCTCCCCCGCCTGAGGCAGTCGGGACACCTAATCTGCATTTTCTTTTGTGTAAATGGTGGGCCCCTGATGCCTGACTGCTTGCCTTGTCCTAGCCAGCGCTTTCATTATGTTTATCAGACGGAAAACCTGGATTGGAGGTAACTGTGGCTCCCTCTGAGCCAATCTAGCTCTCCTTGAGCAAACCGGAGCACCTTGGTGTCAGTCAGCACCTTTGAAAGAGTCGGGGCATTTGAAGGGAGTTGGGATTCCTGATCTGGAGGAGAATGAGGTTCACCCTACAACAATTTCTGTTTCCTAATGGCTGTTCTATCACTCCTGTCCACTTTTAATGGTATTTCCTATGTTCTAGCTCACACAAAGTGGATAACACCCAAGCTCCGCTGATGTATCTGATATTTTAACTATATATATATATATATATATATATACCTATAGTTAAATCAACCGCATTCTTGGATCAGTTGATTTTGGTCCTAATTCATTGCAATTGGAATTTTTACGTAAGAAGTATGTGTCATTCGCCCAAAACACCAATAAATAAATAAATAACCCAGTGTAAAACGTGCGATGTCAAAATCAAAGTTAAGGACGTTGAAACTGGTTTTGTCTGAGTTTGGTTTTCCACGTAGAACTCGAATATCAGGTCACTGTAAGCTGATGCCCTCAACTTCCGCCCAACAAGGTGAGGTTGGCGACGCCGTATGACCTTGGCAGGAGGTGCGTCGATACCTGCACCCCAATACTTTATTTGAACCCAAGCGATTTTCAGCAGCCGCCCTCTCCGCCGTCCACAGCATACCACTTCCGCCATTTGGTCGGTTGCCTTGCCGCTTGTAGAAATGTTCGATCTGTGTTTTCATTGTGCATTCTCGGGTCCCATAGTATTGTTGGAGTCATCAATGCACTGTTTATAGTGTTCTGTGGCAGTGGCGGATCCAGGGGGGCAAAAAGGCGATTGCCCCCCAAACGGAAAGGCTCGGGGCAAAACTATGTTTTTGCCCCCCCCAAAGCGATCGACCTCCTTTTTCCCCGACTCCTTTTTAGCTTGTACGCAAGATTTTGGTGCTTCAACTCTCAACTTCAAACAGAATTATTGAAGTTCAGTGTAAATATTGGGGCTTGGATAGGAAAAAAGTATCTTGAGTCCATATTTCTCACCCCGTGTTTTTTTTTTGCTTTTCGTCTCCAGTTCCCAAAATCCTACCGAAAAAGACATATTGTAAGGCAATTTTTCACTGCGCGACGTGTTTTTTTCTTCTTTTTTTTTGCTTTTCGACTTTGGTTTGCCCCTCCCAAACCACCCGGCTAGATCCGCCACTGGCATCAGATGGGCTCAGGAGGCACAATGATGACACATGAGGCACCAGATCAACTCAGGGGGCATTAGTTTAGCTCAAAAACAATATACCTGCTCAGGGGCACCAGATCGATCAGCTTGGGGGCCCAGATAAGCTCCTAGTCCCCAGACCAGAGCAGGGGTCTAGATCAGCTCAGGGAGCACCATATCACCTCAGAGAGAGGCCAAGTGATCAGCTCAGTGGTCCCGATTAGCTCGGGGCACAGATCATCTTGGAGGTATTAGATCAAGTCAGGAGGCATTTAATCAGCCCAGGAGCCCCATACCAGCTCAGGGACCCTCATCAGCCTCAGTGGGCACAAGGGCCCAGAGCTGCTGAGAAATTACTTAACCAACTCAGGAAGCCCAGATCAGCTTAAAGGGCACTATATTGGCTCAGGGGACCAAACTAGCTCAGGGGCACTAGGCGAGCTCAGAGGGCATGAGATGGGCTCAGGACGCAAAATTTTGGCTAAGGAGGCACCAGTTCGACTTAGGGGCATTAGTTTAGCACATGGGGAAACATATTTGCTCAGGGGAGCCAGATTGATCAGTCCAGGAGCCCAGATCAACTCCTAGCCCCCAAACCAAAACAGGGGCATATATCAGCTCAGAGAACACAAAATCAGCTCAGGGTGCACCAGACCAGCTCAGGGGCACCAGATCATCTTAGGAGACATCAATAACCAGCTCAGGGAGCACCTGATCAGCTCAAGAGGCACCATATTGGCTCAGGAGACAGTAGATCAACTCTGCGAGGCATGTGATCAGCTCAGGAGGGCTCAGATCAGTTCAAGGGGCACTAAAACAGCTAATAGGGCACTAGGCGAGGTCGGAGGCATCAGACTAAGAGAGCATCAGCTAGATTCAAAAGGCACAATTATTTGCTCAAGGGGCACCAAGAATGCCTTAGCTGACCAAAAAGGTACTAAATTGTAAAAATAGCTTTAATCGCTAAATGTGATCTAATTGCATCTAGGTTCGACGGCGTAGGGCAATAAATTTCGAGCGGCACAGCACAACCGGGGTACACCACCTAGAGGACCTAAGGGGAATGTGGCACCTTTATAACGTGATTTTAACTGAGATAGCCAATGACATAGCGGAGTCGTAAATAATTCGTTCGTTGTTAGGACTTTCTCCACTCGAGTTTAAACAATTTGAAGGAGCTTTCTATCTGTATTTCAGGCCTTCGTCAGCAGTTTAATACATGGTAGAAAAGCGCAATTCAAAAAACAATTCTGATACACATTGTGTTTACAAAGCGCTAAATATTTCAAATCGGAAAGCTCAAGGTTAAGAGGACAACACACCTCTATGATGAGTGAGGTGATGTGTGAGAGATAGCCAAGTTGTAGGGCATGCCGGAAAACCCCGTGGGGAGACCGGGGCAAAACGGATACCCTAAGTGTTTTTCTAACATAATAAGCTCAATGGCGGACCGAAAATTTTAAGCTATACACCCTGACATAGCCTAATGAATTATGTAACTAATGTAAGAGTATCAACTTGAAAAATTAATGTGGAAAACATGGCAGTAGAATATATCAGCTAATGTTTTTTGTCCGTTTTGCTCCAATCCTGGGGCAAAATGGTTTTCAGAAAGGGGCAAAACGAACAGTATGACCTGCTGTCATTGTACTTTGCTTGAGCACCCCCAAAGATATGCAAATCCACATCTCTGGGCGCCTCGGTAATATGGCGAAAAACCATCATGTTTTCGTTAAGGCATCAACGTCTTTTAAATCAGTTAAAATTTTAGCCTGCTTTCGTTTTGGCACAAAACTGCCGCCCACCCTGGGCTCGCCCCTGCCTTGTTTTCTCGCTGTTTCTGTGATCTTACTACAATAACAAACTACATAACAAATTATCCTCAGTGATTGGGGTAAACCAGACCATTAGACCATTTTACACCATTGGTCCATTTTGCCCCGTCCGTTTTGCCCCACAGATACTCCGATTCAAGTTTTAACGTGTCGGAAAAATAGCAGGCTTTGAGATTTGAGATTTGAAATTACCCTTACCCTAAGCCTATACTGCCACTTATTCATACATATCACCATCAGAACTGAAATCAGCTTGTCACTCGAAACAACGAAGATTTAAAACTTGTAAATATCGTAATACTTACAAGAAAATCCTCGCCAGCCAGCTCGCGACGAAATGATGCCGCTAGCAGACGATATACACGCCATTTTCTGACCTCCTTTGTCTAAAGTAGTAGTTCATCCTCTAAAATATAGGTGGAAACACCAGCAACATACCGAAACAGCTAAAATCCGTTTTGCCCCAAAGTCCGTTTTGCCCTGGTCTCCCCTACTCTATATATCATTTGTTTTGAAACTCAAAATTTCCGTAGAGAAAAGCTAAAAATTCTTGAAATGTACCCCACATGTACCCTTAGCAGCAGGCCCTTAGCAGCTGTTGGTGTGACGACATATGCTGACGTCACGGTATCAGCCAATTGAAGCCCTTGAAGCCTATTGAATATGGTAGTGTAACCAGATCATGATATCCGCAGGCAGATATTTATTCATTTCCCTAGAGGAGCATTTAAAAATCAAAATATTGAGCTTATTGTACATTTTTAGAGACATAATGGGCGCTTCCATGATTTTCGGCTAAAAGTTCCCTAATTACACTAAATTTCAGGATTCAACTAAGGTGGCACATTCCCTTTAAAGGGAATGTGGCTTGGTCGAATCCTGAAATTGAGTATAATGAACCAGTGGCGGCAGTTATCAGTCAAGGGCGGCAGTTATCAGCCAGGAGGCCGCAGTTATCAAACAGGGACGGCAGTGATCAGCCAGGGGCGGCAGTGATCAGTCAGGGGCCGCAGTTATCAACCAAGGGGCGGCAGTTAGCAGCCAAGATGCGGAATGTATCAGTCAAGCGGCGACAGCTATCAGTCAGGGGCAACAGTTATCAGCTGGGGGTGGCACTTATCAATCCGCCGAGGGCGGAAGTTATCAGCTAAGGGCCGGCAGTTTTCAGTCGGGGGCGGCAATGATCAGCCAGGGGGCGGCAGTGATCAGCCAGGGGCGGCAGTGATCAGCCAAGGACGGAAGTTATCAGACAGGGGGCGGTAGTGATCTGCCACGGGGGCGGCAGTTATCAGCCAGGGGCGGCAGTGGTCAGCCACGGGGGCAGCGACAGCCAAGGGGCGGAAGTTATCAGTCAAGGGGCGGCAGTGATCAGTCAGGGGCAGCAGTTATCAGCCAAGAGCCGGCAGTTATCAGCCAAGAGCCGGCAGTTTTCAGTCAGGGTGGCGGCAATGATCAGCCAGGGGGCGGTAGTGGTCAGCCAGGGGCGGCAGTTAGCATCCAAGGGGCGGCAGTTATCAGTCAAGAGGCGGCAGTGATCAGTCAGGGGCGGCAGTGATCAGTCAGGGGGCGCCAGTGATCAGCCAGGGAGGCGGTGGTGACCAGTCAGGGGGCGGCAGTTATCAGTGAGTGGGCGGCAGTGATCTGCTAAGGGGCGGCATTGATCTGCTAAGGGGCGGCATTGATCTGCCAGGGGGCGGCAGTTATCCGCCAGGGGCGGCGGTCATCCGCCAGGGTCGACAGTTAGCAGTCAAGGGGCGGCAGTTATCAGTCAGGGGCCGCAATGATCAGTCAGGGGCGGCAGTGATCAGGCAGGGGCAGCAATGGTGAACGAGGGGCGGCAGTGATCAGCCGGGGGCGGCAATGATGATTCGATGGGCAACAGTGACTAACCAGGAGGGGCAAGTATATGGGTGTTAAAATAAACTGGGGTGTTTAGCCAGGGGCGGCATGAATCAAGGCGGCAATGATAAAGCAGGGGTGTCAGTGATCAGCCAGCCGATCACTGATGAACATAAGGCGGCAGTAATCATCCGGAGGGGGCGGCAGTGATTAATTGTTGGCGACAGTGATCAGGCAGGGGCGGCAGTGATGTGGCGTCATAAATCAGGGAAAAAGGATAAGTCAGGAAGCATTGATTAGCTGGAGGTGGAACCAATCAGAGTGGAAGTAATGAACCCCGGACGGGAAAACTTGACAGGGGCGGCACGAATCAGGGTGGCAGTGATGAGATAGGGTGACACTCTTCAGGGTAGCGGTGATAAGTCAGGGGCGGCACATGTATTGGGGGTGCTCAGCACATGATTGGGGGTGCTAGACTTAGGATTGGGGGTGCTCGGGCACCCCCAAAGAGATAGAAAATTACACCCCTGCATTCACGTCTAAACCATACTATAACTTCAAAAGTTTTAAAGATTTGCATTCTGCAAGCTGTTCATTAAAATAATGGTCTGAACCCTTCCTTCGCATATTTTTTTAATTGTTGTTCAAAATATATATTTTATATTACATTGAAGTAGAAAACGTTGATTTTATATCAGTGTACCATCTTTGATCTTCTTCATTTTCACATATAGTATAGTCTTATTAGTCTTATATTATCTTATGTAAGTGTCAGTGTACCATGTTCGATTTTCTTCATTTCCTCATATAGTATAGTCTTATTAGTCTGATATTATCTTATATTATTATCTATGTAGTCTTATATAGTCTTATTTTGCATGGTAAATAATGATTTTTTAAAAGTGGGATCGCTGCTACTATGCCGCCAGGAAAATCAAACGGATACTGGGTACCGTCTGGTGAGGCCGGCGCGGGCCGCCCCTCCCCGCCGCACCGCTGCACGCCGACCAGCTGGCGCGCGTCGGCTGCCGAACAGGGCTTTCGTCATACTTGTTTGGTTTTATGTTGGCGTAGTAGCAGAGAACCCAGTCTGAAAAACATTACTTATGGTGCAGAATGAATCGCTCTATAGGATTTGTGAACCGAAGAAAATAAAAAATGGTACATGGAATGAAAATCAACGTTTTCTGATTCAACGTAACATATAACATATATTTTTCAAAACAAAAATTTGCAAAAAATACAAGAAGCATGTATTTATACCTTTATTTTACAGAACATCTTGCAGAATGCAAATATTTGAAACCGTTTTGAAGTTATAGCTTTATAAAGAAAGGAATGCAGGGATATTTGATGAATGATGACATCATCATACAATAAGAACTGTAAGCAGTAGGGTCTAATTTTCCCAGAATCGAGCTTCTGGCCTAGGATAACCCTAATAACAAAAAAGCGAGCAAACCTGAGGAGGTGCCGTGTACTCTGTGTGTCGAGTTGGCATGGAGTGATCTGTTCAGAACAGGTCTTGAAGAGCTCATGTAGCAAGATTGTTTTTAGGGAAAATTCAAGCTTAATCTCAGATGAGAAGATTGGCATGACAAAAATATATGTTTAGATGGTACCTGGCTATATTTGTCATATTTTCTGACTATTTCCTTCTTTTTGATTTCTCAATATCTATCTCTAAAGGGAATAGAAGACTGTCAAAACTTAAAAAGGGACAATTTATTAGCAATATGGATCTGAAAATCAGGAAAACACATTTTGTTTCAACCTCAAATCGCTCAAAACAGATGTCACTTCTTGTCTTACTATGCTGGGTTGACCCAAGCATCGCATGTTATCATGAATCTGGTAGCCTGCAGTGGCTTGTGACACGTAAGGTTGCATGGCCATACCATTTGTTCAAATAGATCATGCAACATGCACTTCCAGATGGAAAGTGTCAGATGAAAGTGGAAACTTTAATGGTTTGAAATAAGGTAGTAAGCTCTCTACTTTGAACTTTGAAACATACAGAAATGTTATGCGGAGAGCTTTGAGTGAAATTAAATATGATGATAATGGTTTTGTTGGCATGCTCTGCAAAACTGCTATCTCAGTTCAAAAGCCATTATAAAAGTGGGACACTACCCTCTAACTACAATTAGCATCAGTGGCGGATCTAGCCGGTCGGTTTGGGAGGGGCAAACCAAAGTAAAAGGTCGAAAAAACGTCACGCCTTGAAAGCTGCGCTACAAAATCACTTGCCGGAAGACTTTTGGCTATTTGAGGCGAAAAGAAAAAAAACGTCACGGAATGACAAATACGGCTCGAGATACTTGTTTCAGTCCGAGGGCCAATATTTACACTGAACTTAACTGGTTCTGTTTGAAGTTGAGAGTTGAAGCACCAAAATCTTGCATATAAACTAAAAACGAGTCGGGGAAAAAAGGAGGTCGATCACTTTGTGGGGGCAAAAACATAGTTTTGCCCCAAGCTTTTCCGTTTGAAGGGGGGAATTTTTTTGCCCCCCCTTGGATCTGCCACTGATTAGCATTGAATTTGGTGTATAGTATCATGAGTCTGAGAGCTTAGTGCGGCATTACAGCTTTCAATTCAGAGTGTTTGACACAAATATATATTTTGCAATGTTCCCCTTTTGTTGCCCTGCGACTGATGTTGTAGTGATATAGAGCTTACTTTGCTCCATAGCCGCTTAGACCAATTTAACCAATCTTACACAGTTTTGATATGATATAGGTATGAACTGTATGTATGGTATGTGGTGTACCGGTATGCTAAAAGGAAAATAATAAAAGTATATTTCCAAAGCCATGCGGAAATATACTTTTATTTCTTAATATTATATTTTGTTAACACTTAAACCAACACAGCAGGCAGATGAACGCGTTTCGACAAAAATTGTCTTCTTCAGCATCTATGGTAGGAGGGATAAGGAACCCGTCATCAAGACATTCAGCAGTTTCATCGTTTGGATTTTTGTGCAGAATTATCGTGCGATAGAAATATAAAGGCACCGTTTTTGAGGATATTCCAATAATGCTTCTTGAATTATTCTAAAATGTATACAAGCAAGCTTCGATATGAGACAATCTAGCCTTATCACTTGTTTTAAATAATGTTCTATTTTTATTTTATCCTCATTATTGTTTTTGTTATTATTATATAAAACTTTTTCTCTCTCTTTGCTTAACCAACTCCTAATACAGCCGCAGATTTTGCCCATTTCATGAAGCCTGGCCTAAGATTAAAAGTATCATTTTTAGCTATATGTGCTGCTTCTGTAGCTTTCCTATTATCTTTGTTTTTACAAACTGCTATAATTTTAGCTCTATCCCAGTTTGGCAGATGATTTGTTTTCATGGAATGTATGACAAATGCACTGAATTCTGAGTTGTTTCGAAGGTCTCTTCTATGTTCTTTTAATCTTGTTTTTAGACCCCGTCCTGTTTCACCTATGTACGATTTCGTACACGACCCGCACGGCACCTGGTACACTACACTTTTTGGATCTGAGTCATCTGATCTTTCTTTTTCGCTAAGATGCTACTAAGTTTTTTACCGGAACAAAATGCTACTTTGCAACCCGTTTCTTCAAGTTTGTTTGCAATAATTTCAGCTGGTTTGGAGTAAGGTATTGTAACACATCGTATCTGTTCCTTTTTGTTGGATTTTGCGGATCGTTTTCTAATATCTAGAGCTTTCTTTTTCATATTAATCAGAAATCCTCTCGGATATTTTAGCTTCGTGAACGAGGTCATAATACGTTCTATCTCTTCTTGCAGGTATTCATCACTACAAATACGGAAGGCCCTAAGATATTTTAGCTTCGTGAAACAGGACGGGGTCTAAAAACAAGATTAAAAGAACATAGAAGAGACCTTCGAAACAACTCAGAATTCAGTGCATTTGTCATACATTCCATGAAAACAAATCATCTGCCAAACTGGGATAGAGCTAAAATTATAGCAGTTTGTAAAAACAAAGATAATAGGAAAGCTACAGAAGCAGCACATATAGCTAAAAATGATACTTTTAATCTTAGGCCAGGCTTCATGAAATGGGCAAAATCTGCGGCTGTATTAGGAGTTGGTTAAGCAAAGAGAGAGAAAAAAGTTTTATATAATAATAACAAAAACAATAATGAGGATAAAATAAAAATAGAACATTATTTAAAACAAGTGATAAGGCTAGATTGTCTCATATCGAAGCTTGCTTGTATACATTTTAGAATAATTCAAGAAGCATTATTGGAATATCCTCAAAAACGGTGCCTTTATATTTCTATCGCACGATAATTCTGCACAAAAATCCAAACGATGAAACTGCTGAATGTCTTGATGACGGGTTCCTTATCCCTCCTACCATAGATGCTGAAGAAGACAATTTTTGTCGAAACGCGTTCATCTGCCTGCTGTGTTGGTTTAAGTGTTAATATCTGTCAACCACTGTTATACAATTATATTTTGTATTGAATAAATTTATATATATATATATACATATATATATAAATAATATATATATATATATATATATATATATATATATATAATATCAGTCTGGAGACTTTGATAGCAGCACAGTCTCTGTATATCCCTCCCCAACACTATTTTTATTTGGGCTTTGGGAACCAGTTGGCCTAATACATATCAGTCAGGGAAACTATGGTCATGCATACCCAAAAAAGGTACTTCCAAAAATTGGTACGCTCCTTCTATTTTTTGGTATGATTTTTCCAAAATGGGTACGCACAAGCGGCTCGATTTCGGACGGCCATCACGCGGAAGAAAATGAACTAAAAAAAATTGTTTCAATTAATGATTGTTTATTGTTTAGTCAATGTGCTACAGTACTGCACTCTGCCGCCCCTTCGCTCACCAGCTCAAACAGAGCCTTCAAACTGTACCCTCCTGGCACGCGTCGCCGGCCGGTCGGTCTTCTATTTTATGGTACGCAACCTCTAATTTTGGGTACGCTCAATATAGCACCGAATTACAGGAGTGCAGCGGCGATTTTGGCGCACCTCAGTCTCTATTCCCGATGTTACTGCCTTCACGCACGGTATGCAGCAACATGGATAGATCCAGGATTGTTAATCGAGGAGCCACCTTCAGGGGGGATGTATCCGGACCAGGGGGCACCACATTTTGAGCGGAAAAACTTGTCAGGTGGGCGCTAAATCCTTTAAATGGCCCGATTTTTTGCATCCTTGGGGAGCATTTTTTTTTGTACTGCTTTTTTGTACTGCTTGTAGGGGGGTGGAAGCGACATTTCAGGGGGAGGGCGCCATCGACCTTTCAGGGGTCACCATGACCATTTCAGGGGACGCCGTGACCATCTCAGGGGCCCCCGAGGGTCGATGGGGGAGGGGGGCACCCGCGTATTTGCCCCACCCTCCCTGCCAGATCCAGAGAGGACATGGGGGTAATCCCTCCAGGGCGTCAGGACTCCATGGGGGGAGGGGCTGTCCCTGTGTTCGTGTGTTGCTTCGTGGTCCTGCACGGTGAGGTCGAGTCCTGTCAGAAACAAAGTAACTTGTGAGCTATAATCCTCTTTGGTTTCAGAAATATACATGTCTTTCTCTTCGACTTCGTCTTCTTCAGAGTTCTCTCCCATTCCACCCGAATGTTCGCTGATGTATTGGCCTGAATACTGGTTTCGATCTCCTCCAGTCTGCAAAGTATGGCAGCAGGCCAGACAAGTCGCACCAGTCATCTAAACTTCTCGCACCACCAGCCTCCAAAAATTCGCACCAATATGCCATATACCAGGCAGAAAAATGCACCCATTCCTACTCACACGATGCAATGATACCTCTGTTATTAGTTAAGGATTTTTTCTCAAACCCCCTCCTCTGTCTTAATAACCATTTAGCGATTATTTGTTTGGTTTAATTGTCACCTTCCTGGCAACAGTCTCGCAAATTCGCACCAGGTTTGATAAAATTCGCACCACTCGCTCTTGTCACCAAGGGCACTCGCACTGACGAGATCTTGTTGAAAATGTCATACTTTGCAAGCTGGGATCTCCTCACATATCTCTGCTTTCGTTCGTTTTTCTATGTCAGCTTCCTCCAAAAATGGGAAAGCACATCAGTAATCTCACCTATTAAGAAAGATTGAAAAGGTTGAAACTACCTAGCCTAGCATTTTAAAGAACAAATATAATTAAGCTATACAAGCTTGTTTTTATAGTTGAAAACTGGCAGAATTATCAAGCTTTCGACCCCAGGGTATTGCACAAGAGGACACCATCTGTGCCTGGTTAAGCAACAAGCCACTAAACAGTCAACAAGAAATAATCTCACATTTTATGCCACCATTGACTGGAACAACTTACCACTCTGGGCAGTATCAGCCCAATCGTTGACTGTGTTCAATACAAAATGGGACAAATTCTGGGCCAATCAAAAGTACAGGCTAGATAAAGATTAAAGGGAATGTGGCACCCTGGTCGAATCCTGGAATTTAGTGTTATTAGGCGTACTTTTAGTAAAAAATAATGAAACCACTCACAATTTCTCTGAAAAATGTACAATAAGCTCAATTTTTGCTTTTGAAAAATACTCCTCTAGAAAAAGAAATAAATATCAGCCTGTGGATGATGTCACGATCTGGCAACCATTACCATACTTGAAACACTTCAAGGGATTCGATTGGCTGATGCTCATCTTGACGTCAGCATATGTCGTCACACCAGTAGCTCACAACAATGGCCGCTGGCGACGGGGGACTGAAGGGGGCTGGTGTCAGGTAGGTTTCAGCTTTTTTCTGCGGAAATGTCGAGTTCCAAGACAAATGAAATATGGAGTACCGGGTTTTCCGACCTGCTTTACAACTTGGCTATCTCAGTTAAAATCACGTTGAGAAGGTGCCACATTCCCTTTAAGTATTAACTTTTATGCATATGATGAAATGGTTGCTCAAAATGTACTAAGAAGCCATCATTGATATATCAATATCAATATCCTTTGCCATTTTCCCACACCTTGACCAGTGTCTTTGGAAGATTCAGGCCCTGTAAAGGACTCTTTCGATTATTGTCAACTTCAAATTCGTGTCAAATTTACTGAGATTATGCTAAAATTATACATACCAACATAATCATTGCAAAAACAAAAAATCAACTTTGAAGTTTGTAGCACCTGCAGACAAGAATAGCAATCCTTAGCTCATGTTGAAACAGTAAAACCTTTACAAATATTTCAAAATTAAACTTCATATTACTATAACCAGCATTGATAAAAAGTGCATTGATAAAAATAAAAGTGCATGTCCCAATGTATGTCCCCATGTGTATGTGTGAAATATATGTATGGATACAAGTATCGATGATTCATATCAACATTTTAATTTTCCAAGAGCCCAAAACACCATTGCAAATATCAACTCAGTGAGGGAAACTGGTCAGCGTTCCCAAGAATAGCTACGTTCCCAATAATAGGAATATTGACCCATATTTGGGAACGCTTGTTCCATAAATGGAAACGCACGTTCCCAAGGATGGGAACGCCTGGAACGATGTTTTCAGAAAACACAACAGGAGCTTAGAAAAGGTAAGGGGAACCTTTCTACCTGGTCAATTTTAACTCCTCTTAAAATTTGAGGGGAGTTCTACTTTGAATTAGAAAATCTGTCTTTGAACGCTCCCTCAAATATTCATCTAAAGTGCGCAACCCAGCCCCAACTGTAAAGAACGATGAAAAGATTGCTCTTAGACTGTGAATCCATACAGGTATTATTTTTTTAGATAATTTTCGGGGAAAGTCAATGAAAAATAGTAGTATAAAAACTGAGTTCCAAAATTGTAGACTGCAAAAACATTTTTTCTTGGCATCACACAGTTGCTGCTCACCATGTGCTGACAAATGAGGAAATAGAGGAAAACCGTGCCTTTCGTCTGTTTAGAAAGTAAGTAGTTCTTAAAAGTGGTATTTTCACATTTTCTGAGCTTTTTCATATTGATTTGTATCAGAAAGTTTTTAGATCCTGTAGTTTTTGTCCCCAAGATTGCTTGAATTATTCTGTAGTGTTTTGACGAATTATGGTGCACCGATGCATTACCTCAATATTTCTACTGGGGTGCTTCATTCATGGGCAGTTCCATCAGGCGGAGAAAGAGGGGCACGTTCCCCCTGCTCAACGCTCAGCACCCCCATCGACCCTCGGCGACCCCCCTGATCGACCCTTGGCGCAACCCATAGGCATGATTGGCAGGGCCAAACCTTTTTTGAAAAACAATCACCTTCTACTGTTATATAATTCACTTGTACTTCCCCATTTTTTGTATGGAATCCAGGCTTGGGGAGTAACCTATGAAACAAAATTAAACAAGCTAAAAGTACTACAAAAGAAAATCGTTAGAATCATAGACTCAGCGGACTTCCTTGCTCCCTCTAGTCCAATATTTAAAAAATATAACTTACTTAAATTGCCTGACCTAATAAAGCTTCACCAGATGAGTGTCCTCCATAGTTTCTTAAACCATACACTCCCAAATCCTCTAGCTCGCAAATTTACTCTAGGAGCCCAAACCAGAAATAGAACAGCCAGACAAGCTAAACATTTCGAGGTCCCTTTTGCAGCATACAACTACAGAACGTTTTCAATATTTATATCAGCTCCAAAGATCTGGAATGCCAATCTTGCACCCAAAGTCAGAAATATTGAAGATATCCCTCGCAGCAAAGTAGCGTTCAAAAAAGTGGTAAAAAAGATGTTCCTTGATGGTTATTGATTAATTAGATGAATTTTAGTTCGCAATAATCGCACTATGTGGATTTCTTCTTTCCCTGCCGTTTTTTTTTTCCTGCCCCAAAAAGTTTACAGATCCCGATCACTTTCGTTGGTCGGTCTCACCGTAGGTGTCATCTCATATATACCACTGTGTCTGGTCCAATCTACTTATTTTTAGGGTATAACTGTTCCGAATTTTCATCAGCAAGGCTTCAGAAATGTCCCGTCTCTTACTTGCCTTGTAAAGGCATTATCGTATATAATTCCGGATTGAAATCACTTAATGTAAAACAAATTAAGTAGCATGTCCAAAAATATAAATACCCCGTAAAAACGAGATGAGAGCGAGAGCCAGGCACCAATTATTTGTGGTTCGCACCAATTCTAACATCAAGGGGTTAACGAAAAACGTTAACGTGGGTCGCGCACGGGCTCTTTGATAGCCTTACCGCCTCATTGTTAACTGCACCGCGCTCATCACTCGGAGACCCCTCGACCTATCTTCTCTGTGCTTGGTCTCTCTTTCTCTCTCTCTCTCTCTCTCTCTCTCTCTCTCTCTCTCTCTCTCTCTCTCTCTCTCTCTCTCTCTCTCTCTCTCTCTCTCTCTCTCTCTCTCTCTCTCTCTCTCTCTCTCTCTCTCTCTCTCTCTCTCTCTCTCTCTCTCTCTCTCTCTCTCTCTCTCTCTCTCTCTCTCTCTCTCTCTCGCTCTCTTTCTCTCTCTAACGAAAAAAAAAAAAAAACCCCCCATTGACCCTTGGCGCAACCCCCATTGACCCTTGGCGCCCCTTGGAATGGTCAAGTAGGTATAATGGTCCCATCCCAGTAAAAATAATGGTCACAGCGCCCCCTGATGTCGCTTCCCACCGCCCCCCAGGATGCGAAAATCCGATACGATTTTATGCCCACCTAATATTTGTTGCCTAGGGTCTCAAGCTCCTCCCTCAAGATATCAGAGTGCATGCAGTAAAAACATACCCTTTCGAAAATAAACTTGGATCTGCCTATGCCTCCTTCTACTCCTTTGAGCCTGCTTCTTGCAGGGGTAGGCCTTTATCCTTGAGACGCTATCATAGGCGAATCCAGGATTGCCGATCGGGGGGACACCTTCCCGAAGGTGCCATTCCTTACCGGAGAACCCTATCGGATGGGTGCAAAATCTTATTGGTGGGAGCCGATTTTCGCATCCTGGGGGGGAGTGGGAAGCGACATTTCAGGGGGTGCCGAGGGTCAATTGGGGGGGCACGAACTCCCTTTGCCCCTGGATCCGCCTATGGGGCATGTGCCCACTTCGCCCCCTGGATCCGCCTTTGGCCGCCATTCATATTTCGTCAGGAAAACTAACATATTGAAATCATTCGGTAGATATACACCTTTATTTGTTTCAAGCTGTCTGAAACTCCAGTTTGAATATATGATGGAAAATGTGTTTCCAAATATGGGTCATTGTTCCCATTGTTGGGAACGTAACCATTCTTGGGAACGCTGACCACAGTTTCCTCCACTAAACTGCATTGTACTGAATACATCCTGTTGTAAATATGCCTGTTTGTACATAGCACTGCAGAATTACACTACATGCCTGGTCAATTTATATGAACCAAGCTCTGTAGATTTCAGAAATGGCATCCTTTTTACGCCTACATGAACCGGAGAACCCTATCGGATGGGTGCAAAATCTTATTGGTGGGAGCCGATTTTCGCATCCTGGGGGAGTGGGAAGCGACATTTCAGGGGTGCCGAGGGTCAATTGGGGGGGCACGAACTCCTTTGCCCCCTGGATCCGCCTATGGGGCATGTGCCCACTTCGCCCCCCTGGATCCGCCTTTGGCCGCCATTCATATTTCGTCAGGAAAACTAACATATTGAAATCATTCGGTAGATATACACCTTTATTTGTTTCAAGCTGTCTGAAACTCCAGTTTGAATATATGATGGAAAATGTGTTTCCAAATATGGGTCATTGTTCCCATTGTTGGGAACGTAACCATTCTTGGGAACGCTGACCACAGTTTCCTCCACTAAACTGCATTGTACTGAATACATCCTGTTGTAAATATGCCTGTTTGTACATAGCACTGCAGAATTACACTACATGCCTGGTCAATTTATATGAACCAAGCTCTGTAGATTTCAGAAATGGCATCCTTTTACGCCTACATGAAATGAATAGACAAAAAAATATACGCAATAAACGAAAATGGTGGCGAAGAGGCAGACAACATCAACAAAAAAATGACCCTAAACTCTTTGTTAAAAAAACTCTTATGATTAGCCAGTCTTACCACAAAACTTCCCATATGATATTAATGTGCACACTTTTCAATATCTCATAGTCACATCAACCATAAGATGAGAAAAATCCATACTTTTTTCAGTACCTATTTCCACACACTGCACACCACACGCATCACCTTCGCTCTCGCATTTGACGCTGAGACGTGTTCAAGGATGTGGGATTTGAATTGAGCTTTGTGTTCCAGAGAGGTATTTGATGACATAGTATCTGATGGCCCTATGCAAACGTACGTTCGTAAGATTTGAAGAGAATTCTGACAAAATTTGTGAGTGCTTTCTCATCTTAGGACATTTTTTGGCTTTCAAAAATTCGACAAAAATATACCAGGTTTTAGTTTTCTTCACACGACTGTAAACCCCCTAAAATTGTATCAGGAATCGAACTATGCCAGGCAGAACATGCGCCACTTGTATGCAAGGCAATAGAGTAATGCTTGCTTGTACATGCTTGTACATGCTTGTACATACATGCTTGTATCTACAGTCCCCCGCAATTGAAATTGCCATGACTAGGCTCGACCGGTTTAGGATGAATATCTCGCAACCTATAGCGTCTATAGCTTTATAAACGGGTTCTTCTTATGTATTTTTACAAGAGCTTTCCAGTGGTTACCATTATTTCCTAATCTGACATCTGCGTGAGAAAATATTACACAATTATTGATTTTGCTGCATTTTGACGGGGTAGTCTTCGGCTGACTTGCCACCGCCCCTGATAATCCCCGACCCTTCGCTCGACTGGCACGCATACCTGGGTCACGTGATTACTACGTGTTTACAACGACAGGTGCAAGGCCACACGTAGTAAATAGTGTGTGGCGCGCAGGGGGCACAGTGTTTTGAACCGAGGTGATCAGTACTGTCTCGCAGGTGTCTAGCCCCAGGCGGTCCGTCCAGTGACCGAGGCGCCTGGGCACGAGAGTCCAAGACTGGGTATGTCTGAGTTATGGCTTCAAACAATGTTTCCAGCCTCATAAGGCTCACAGGATCACTGCTGAAATATTTATTCTGGGGGATTAGAGTTCATGGGGTTTAAAACGGCACCCTGTGGCTGAATTTTGTTATTTAACACCCGCCCCCGTGGGTGTCCGAGCCATCTTTTGCTGTAGGGGAGAACACTTCCCCTCGTACCCGGCTCCTATGCAGGATAGAGGGAAACGCGAACACTGGTAGATGGTTCATAAGAATTTATCGCGAAACTACATTACTCACTTTTTGTCTCAGGTCAATATTTAGGTCATGACAGGTAAAAAAATGTGATAGGGTGTAGAGGAGTTTATGGGGCCTATCGTCTGACTGAATTCAGTTAGTATAAACTGTATGGCGCCATTGGCCTCCTCTTTTACGGAAAATTGAACCATGTATAATATGACTATACTACATGAAATCATAAAAGTAACGTGACCTAAAGCTGGGTCAAGGTCTTTATCTGATCTAGCATAATCAATATGCATATCAATCAACTTGCAATAACAATCCAAACGTAATGGTATCAAAATAAAAAAACTTTTTCATCATTTCCTGCGAAATTATTGACCCAAGTCTACCTGTTTAACCCTCGCCCCGGTGGAAGGTGCTTCAACACCCCCTCGGGTGTTTTCCGGCGGCACGAAAAAACGGCGGCGCGAGGCGCCGCCGTACTTAGCACACTTTATCCTTGATTGATTCCGCAACTTTTCCCCAAATTTTAAGGTTGGGTCATCTCAGTTCAGGTCACCAGTGCAGGTGACCTCACCTCCAAAAATGTTTAAGCGGCATAAGTAAGAAATGGGTGAATTTATCGAATTAAAACTTATTCCATATAATGGGCCCACCGAGTGCTACAACATATATTCCGGGATTTTTCATATCGATGACCTAAGGTCAACTACGGACCATGACCTCGCTATTGTAAATACATGGGAAAACAGAAATTGGGCTGTATTTGTGTACTCAACAGCTGAGAAAACCTCAATATTCCCCAAATCGTAGTATCCTGGGACCCTTTCCAGGCTCCTGTTGCAATTTTTGACCTGTGACCTCTGAGAGGTCATCTGGGGCTATTTAAGCAGTTTTCAGACTTATGTCAATAACTGCATGAAATGATCCAGCTTTTATTTTGATATCATTGCGTTCAGATTGCTATTGCGAGTCGATTGATTGCATATTGACTATGCTAGGAAAGTGACCCTAAGCTGAGGTCTGGTCATTTTTAAGTTTTGACCCAGTATGGCTCGTTCGATTTTCCGATTTGATTCATCATTCGATTTTCCGTGACGAGAGGAAGCAAATGGTGTCTCACTCCAACTCTCCAGACGCCAGATACCAAAAACTCTACTCAAAATCCCACTTCCTTTGACGTGTCATGACCTCAAAATTGACCTGAGCCAAAAAAGTGACAAATATAATTTCTTCATGAATTTGTATGAACTATCCAACAGCGTTCGCTTTTTTCGCTATCCCACGTAGAGGCCGAGTTCGAGGGGTGTTCAAACACCCCCCTCCCACCAGGGCAAAGATGGCTCGTAGGCCCACTGGGGCGCGGTTTAAGCAAGCCAAGATGACCTCTCAGAGATCACAGGTCCAAACTTGCACCATGAGCCTGGAGAGGGGCTTAAGCTACTACGATTTGGAGAATGTGAAGGTATTCAACTACATATCAACAGAAATAAAGCCATTTCCCTCAATTTGTGTTTTCCCATGCATTTCCAATGGAGAGGTCATGATCTGTATTTGATCAGGTCATCGATATGTAAAATCCCAGAATATGTTTTGCGCTAATTGATGGGGCTATTATGTGATATGAGTTTTAAGAAGACAGATTCACACCGTTCCTACTCATGAAATCTTAAACTTTTTGGAGTTGAGGTAACTTGACCTGACTTGACCTTGACCTGTTGACCTGACCTGAGATGGTGCAAACGTAAAATTCTAGAAAATGTTGTAGAATTATTTACGAATAGGGTGGAGGTGCTTCAGTCGAAATTTTTATGATGAGGTCAGGTAAAATCTGAGGGAGGGTGTTCAGACCCCCTCCCCTCCGGGGAGGGTGAAGACGACGCCAAGAAATTTTTGATTTGGCTGAATCCAGTCAGGTGCAAGGGATAATAATGGGGAAAAGCCAAGTATGTCAACCAGACACCACCTGGCCTCTTTTCGCACCCACTACGACGTGGGGCGTCAGTCCATCTCCCTTTCCCCTGTTAACTCAAGAGGCAAAGGTGATACGAAAAATAGAAATGGCGCTGGAAGCTCCTTGCCGTCTTGTTCTAAAGATATGAGCACAAACAAGCTCGAAACTATGACCTCCGGTGATCCCTGGTAGCGTCTTTACTGACGTGATCTCAAAATAACTAGACGATATCTGGGAAATTTGTATTTCGAAGAGCTTTTGAATGAGGAGGAAACTCGACCATGGCCTGCTGTAGGAGTCGCGTTTTTCCCTTGCTTTGTCGTTCTTATCTAAGAAAAACAAAAATGACCCACATGGGCGTGGAAATCACGTTAAAACTCGTTCACCTGACCTGAACTGTTATCAATTTACAGTTATAAGTTGTCAGGTTGATAACCATAAATTGGTGTAAGTCGACTAGTCTCTCATTTAAATCGGCTCCGAATAACTCGCCAAAAATGAGGACGGGGCCCGGGAAGAGCTCCAAGGCGATTAAAATTATGTATATGGGCATATTTTTTCCTTTATATTCCCCGCTTAGCTTATCAATGGAATGGCCTGGGGCTGTGGGGTAAGTTTGAATTCAAATTGTTTATCAGGTTTAACATATATGCCTGTTCCATGGGTGTCTGTTCCTGTTGTGAATTATGCTGATAGTATTGTCACCATTGTGCTGCAGAATAAATAAATAAATATCTCTTTATTATATGGTAATCAGGACTTATGGCCCAGAAAATGGTTAAAATGAAAATGATTAACATATTTGGCTACAATTCATGCACGCTAGGTCGCTAAAACTCCTTATGAAGAACAAGAAGGGAGCATGAAAAAGTGCCGTTTGGCTAATGGGGTCTCAATCACAAAAAATGGTAGATAAATGCATGAGGTAATGAGTCGAAACCTGCCACTACACTAAAAATGACTAAAACTATCGACTTATGACTTTAAAACTATCGACTTATGACTTTAAAACTATCGAAGTACTGAATCCTCATATTTATTTGAAATGTTTCGAAACTAGGAGCAGATATTCTGCCTGAATTTTATTCCACTGTTTTCTTGTTGCTCATGTGTCCAGAGCGAAATACACACATTCAGGTCTTGCTTGTTTTCGCATTTTTCAGGGACAAAGGAAGAAAATGGGTTCAAAGCAGCTTTGGGGGTTTACACACACCGACTGTTGAGGCTATATAGTGTCGCCAACTCTCATGTTGCTGGGAGATGGGCACAAAGGGAACATTACATGAATCGAAAAAGAGCTATTGTTTTCTTTATTAGGCTCTTCGGTTTCCTACCTTGCCCTTGCTTGCCTGGTTATGTGCTCATAACGACCTTCCTCAAAGGTCACATTAGCCCTTGCCAAACGGGAAAGGCCTTCAGGTATTTCGAGCTAGAGGGGTACTGTTTGCCAATTAGGGAAAAATCCCAAAGGCTGGGGACCATTGGTAGGGGCTGCCAACCAACAATGGTCATCAGCTTATATTCAAATATATCCTGATTTGCACAAAGCAGTATTCAGATAGAGGGATGTCTTCAATTCCAATTAAATGCTAGAGACGCTGTATTGGAGTGGTAAGCGTAGCTGGATTCCACCCAGCCGACCCGGGTTCAAGGCCCGGCGGTTGCCCTGAACAAGGAGCAAGCTGGTTCCCGGGATATCTTTTCAACTGTAAAAAAGTTGGCGACACCATATGACACTGGCAGTTGGTGCATCGATAAGCCCAAAAATTATTTATTACGTATAATATCGTATAAAGTTAGTGTTAAGGGGATGAGGTGGCTTAGTGGATAGCACCCTTGTCTTCTAAGCCACCGGTCCCGGGTTCAAGTCCCGGCGGAGCCTCTGAATAAGTCGATCTGATCCCCAAAATCCCTTCCAACAGGGTGAGAGTTGGGGACGCCGTATGACCCTGGCAGTTGGTGCGTCGTTAAACCCCAACAATTCTTAAAGTTAGTGATAAATGCTTATGTGCCTCTTTCCGGGCGACCAAAACCAACGCAGATACGTTAAGCTGAGATGGCAGCTAAGGATGCACGATAGTTAGGGGCCTCTGAGCCAGCTAGGCTTTCGAAAGATTGCACGAGCTTAAAACACCCTTTAGCCCAAGGGGCTCAATATTAGGCTGCGGGAGTTCTAAAAAATTTATCGAGGCTAAAGATTTAAACTCAATGAAATCCCAAAACAATATACTGATAATAATCTCTCGGGCTAAACCAAAATCAGACCAGCTTAACATTCGTTTCCAGTCCAATTTTAGTCTTGTTGGTAATATATATATATATACCCTCTCAGGTCAAGGGAGCAGCGTAGGCTTCAGGGGCGTACGCAGACCCGAGTTTTGGGGGCAAACCCATGTCTGCCTGTCCTCCTGTGGGGGGAAGGGAGTGGGAGCGAAGATTTTTTGTTTTACATACCTATTGTAAACACCTTTTTTCAGTGCTCGACAGACCTAGTATAAGCTACCTCTCCAAGTGCATGATCGCTCTCCGGGGGGGAGGGGGGAGCGAATATTTTTTGCTCTACAGGCTTAGTGTACACACCTTTTTCAAAAATTTCTCCGGCGTTTGGGGGGAAAGATAGTTTGGCCCCCCTCCAGCGCTTTGGGGGCCATGACCGGAATGCCCCCCCTGCGTCCGCCAAAGGTAGGCTTTGGTTACAAGGTCCCCCGGGTAATATTCTGGTTTCGCCCAACCAGAATATGTAAACAATATTTATCCTAAAATATTTTCATTTCAGCGACACATCGAACAATTTTAACATCAATAATAGCTGGAACCAATGTCGTGCTAAATTTCGAAGAGTAGTAGCTCTCGAGTTGGTGGATTTCATCAGAGAAACATTCACTATTCACTGCCCTTTTACCCTCGGTGGTCGCACGTGGCAACGAGACCCCTCCAACAGCACTCAGTTCTAATGGAGGACCCAAGGGGATGGGGACAATACGTATTTTCTCCCTGAACGAAAAAGCTCGGAGCAAAACCATAATGTTATCCCCCTCCCCCAAGCTGTCGACCTTTTCCCCGGCTCCTTTTAAGTTCATAAGCAAGGTGTTGGTGCTTTAACTGAAGAAATCATTTTCAAACAGAACCAGTCAACTTCAGTGTGAATATTGGAACCTGGTCCTCTTGATATTTAAAATCGTATTTGGATGAATGATCCTTGGATATCGAAAGCAAGCATTTTGTGGCCACATATTTCACCCAGTGACGCCTGTTTGTTTTGCTTTTCGACTTATATTTACTCCCCACTCCCCGCCTCCCCAACCTGCCGGCTAGTTAGATTGTTGCAAAAGCTTTCACTGCGTGACGTTTTTTCTTGCGTTTCGATTTTTGTTTGTCCCACCAAAACTACCGCCTAGATCCATCACTGACCAATTTTACCGCTAATGATACTCTCAACAACGATCACTATCACCGCTAAAGCTGCTACATAGGCTTTTATACCTTTGTAATACTGCTACAAATTATCTAATATTTTCAGCATAAAATATGATCATATCCTTCCGACAAGTGAGGGTGCTGCCAAAAGGCCGCAAGAAACCTAGCGCTGATTCCCTGGCTCAACTCCCCCGGGTTCAACTCCTTGGGTTCATGTCCAGGCAGATTCTCTGAATAGGTATGATCATCAAATGCACCAAATCTCTCCTTACAGGGTGAGAGTTGGTAACGCCATATAACTTTGAGAGCTGGAGCGTCGTCTAACCCCAAAAATTTTTGTTAGAGACTATCGCAAACGCTATGCCAAGCTTGCACCGTGTGATGTCAGTCTAGAGGCCAGTTCATGGAAACTCAATCCTCCCCAGTTAAAGCAATGGTTGCCGTTCGTTGAGGGGAGACGACTGTGTGATTTTAGTCAAGCGAGGGCACAGTTTTATGCTCCCGAGAAATAGACTCTACAAAGGTTCTCAAGCTGGAAATTTAAAAATTCTCTGTGGACGGAATTAAGCTCATTTAGTTGGAAGCAATTGTCCCATAATAAATAATCGCCGCCACCGACGAAACAGTGATAGAGCCAGTGAACCGTCACCCTTGACAAGAAAATTTCCCACCTAAAAACAAAACCTCGTCAGGTTCAGGCTTCTTGAGACCTTCGCAAAATGCTGCCCACACAATGCCCGATTTTCCTATTGTTTCTTAAATCGCGATGTTTAATGAAAATTGGGGGCCTGCCCCCACCATAGGGGGATCCAGGATCACCGATGGGGGTCACCTTGCCGGGGGTGGGACGTCATCCGTACAAATTGGGTGCCACTTTTGGCCGGTAAAAGCTTTCAGGTGGGTGCCAAATCCTATGGCGGGGTGCCGATTTTCGCATCCTGAGGGGAGGGGTGGAAGTGACATTTCAGGAAGTGCCATCGACCGTTTAGAGGAATGCTGTGATCATTTTAGGGACGCCGAGGGTCAATGAGGGGGACCTGCATTCCTTTACCCTTGGATCCATCTATGGCTCCAACTGTCCCCTCTTCTGACGAGTATCTGAAAATATTATTTTAATGAAACCTCCAAACAAAGTTGTATCACTGTATCAGCCGTTTTACCAGAATACTCTCTAAATAAACATGTAGGTGAGGGGAGCCCCGGCAGCCAATGGCAGCTTACATGTTTCGTAACCCAAGCACAAGGACGGATATAGGAGGGAAAATTCGTGTGCTTCCCCGCAGCAAAATATATTCCGATGGTTTGCCCCATCTGTGCCCATCTTATTGGATATTGCTCCCCCCTCAAAAAAGCAACTCGTGGTTCTGCCACTGCATTGCGTGGTTTCTGCCACTGACCGGGGCCCCAGGTCAGTGACGCCAGTTGTCCAGCACACAGCAACACAGTGGGAGCAATTGCAATACGAGTGCCCCTCAGACATGACAAGATTTGTGAGAGGGATGAATGAGCTGGCACAATGCCAACCGCCCATTCATCTGTGAGGTCACGTGGTCCAGGTATGGGCGAGAGGGTCAGGGATTATCAGAGGCGGTGGCAAGTCAGCCGAAGACTACCCCGTCAGAATGCAGCAAAATCAGTAATTGTGTAATATTTTCTCACCCAGATGTCAGATTAGTAAATAATGGTGACCACTGGAAAGCTCTTGAAAAAATACACATGATGCACCCGTTTCTAAACCTATAGGCACCATAGGATGCAAGATATCCATCCTAAACCGGTCGAGCCTAGTTATGGCAATTTCAATTGCGGGGGGACTGTACGTAAAGTTAGCACACGTTCAGCACAGTTTCGGCACAGCTTCAGCCCACATTCATATTCAGTAGACCTTAAATCACGACACTTAAAGCTATGTCCTAGCTCACCAAGAAGGCTGATCACATCTAAACTGATATCAGACGAAGATATCAATACCCCAAAGACATCTAAGACAAATATTTACAGAAAACATCCCTTGGGGCCCCTCAGGACACGTTTGAAAACTTTGGCGAATAGGGCGGACCCCTCCGATTTTCTTGAAAATCGGCATGCGTAATGCTTACGTCCATTGGAGAAATCTGGCTGAAGAAACCATATGGGGCATTGATAAATAAGGGGCCTCCGGGGGCCCCAAAGCCTAATAATAGTACTTGTGGGCACCAGTTTACGCAAACTTGGGATTTTTTTCACTATCAGAAGGGGCTGCATTTTCAAAAAACAGTGCAAAAATTTTTTTAGGGTGGGGCCCATAGGGGCCCCTCAGGGCACTTGAAAATTTTGGCGAATAGGGCGGACCCCTTCGATTTTCTTGAAAATCGGCATGCGTGATGCTTACGTCCATTGGAGAAATCTGGCTGAAGAAACCGTATGTTGCATTGATAAATAAGGGGCCTCCGGGGGCCCCAAAGCCTAATAATAGTACTTTTGGGCACCAGTTTACGCAAACTTGGGATTTTTTCTTCACCATCAGAAAGGGCTGCATGTTCCAAAAACAGTGCAAAAAATTTTTAGGGTGGGGCCCATAGGGGCCCCTCAGGGCACTTTTGAAAATTTTGGCGAATAGGGCGGACCCCTTCGATTTTCTTGAAAATCGGCATGCGTGATGCTTACGTCCATTGGAGAAATCTGGCGTAAGAAACCATATGGGGCATTCATAAATAAGGGGCCTCCGGGAGCCTCAAAGCCTAATAATAGTACTTCTGGGCACCAGTTTACTCAAACTTGGGATTTTTTTCTTTACCATCAGAAAGGGCTGCATTTTCCAAAAACAGTGCGAAAATTTTCTTAGGGTGGGGCCCATAGGGCCCCTGAGGGCACTTTTGAAAATTTTGGTGAATAGGGCGGACCCCTTCGATTTTCTTGAAAATCGGCAGCGTGATGCTTACGTCCATTGGAGAAATCTGGCTGAAGAAACAATTGGGGGCATTGATAAATAAGGGGCCTACGGGGGCCTCAAAGCCTAATAATAGTACTTGTGGGCACCAGTTTACGAAAACTTGGGATTTTTTTCACCATCAGAAAGGGCTGCATGTTCCAAAAACAGTGCAAAAATTTTTAGGGTGGGGCCCATAGGGGCCCCTCAGGTCACTTTTGAAAATTTTGGCCAATAGGGTGCACCCCTTTGATTTTCTTGACAATCCGCATGCGTGATGCTTACGTCCATTGGAGAAATCTGGCTGAAGAAACCATATGGGGCATTGTTAAATAAGGGGCCTCCGTGGGCCTCAAAGCCTAATAATAGTCCTTTTGGGCACCAGTTTACGAAAGCTTTGGATTTTTTCTTCACCATCAGAAAGGGCTGCATTTTCCAAAAAAAAGTGCAAAATTTTTTTAGGGCGGGGCCCATAGGGGCTCCTCAGGGCACTTTTGAAAATTTTGGCGAATAGGGCGGACCCCTTCGATTTTCTTGAAAATCGACATGCGTGATGCTTACGTCCATTGGAGAAATCTGGCTGAAGAAACAATATGGGGCATTGATAAATAAGGGGCCTCCGGGGGCCTCAAAGCGTAATAATAGTACTTGTGGGCACCAGTTTACGAAAACTTGGGATTTTTTCCTTCACCATCAGAAGGGGCTGCATTTTCCAAAAACAGTGCAAAAATTTTTTAGGATGTGGCCCATAGGGGCCCATCAGGGCACTTTTGAAAATTTTGGCGAATAGGGCGGACCCCTTCGATTTTCTTGAAAATCGGCATGCGTGATGCTTACGTCCATTGGAGAAATCTGGCTTAAGAAACCATATGGGGCATTCATAAATAAGGTGCCTCCGGGGGCCTCAAAGCCTAATAATAGTACTTGTGGGCACCAGTTTACGCAAACTTGGGATTTTTTCTTCACCATCAGAAAGGGCTGCATTTTCCAAAACCAGTGCAGAAATTTCTGTTTAGGGTGGGGCCCATAGGGGCCCCTCAGGGCACTTTTGAAAATTTTGGCGAATAGGGTGGACCCCTTAGATTTTCTTGACAATCGGCATGCGTGATGCTTCCGTGCATTGGAGAAATCTGGCTGAAGAAACAATTGGGGGCATTGATAAATAAGGGGCCTACGGGGGCCTCAAAGCCTAATAATAGTACTTGTGGGCACCAGTTTACGAAAACTTGGGATTTTTTTCACCATCAGAAAGGGCTGCATGTTCCAAAAACAGTGCAAAAATTTTTAGGGTGGGGCCCATAGGGGCCCCTCAGGTCACTTTTGAAAATTTTGGCCAATAGGGTGCACCCCTTTGATTTTCTTGACAATCGGCATGCGTGATGCTTACGTCCATTGGAGAAATCTGGCTGAAGAAACCATAGGGGGCATTGTTAAATAAAGGGCCTTCGGGGGCCTCAAAGCCTAATAATAGTACTTCTGGGCACCAGTTTACGAAAACTTGGGATTTTTTCTTCACCATCAGAAAGGACTGGATTTTCCAAAAAAAGTGCAAAATTTTTTAGGGTGGGGCCCATAGGGGCTCCTCAGGGCACTTTTGAAAATTTTGGCGAATAGGGCGGACCCCTTCGATTTTCTTAAAAATCCACATGCGTGATGCTTACGTCCATTGGAGAAATCTGGCTGAAGAAACCATATGGGGCATTGATAAATAAGGGGCCTCCGGGGGCCTCAAAGCCTAATAATAGTACTTGTGGGCACCAGTTTACGAAAACTTGGGATTTTTTCCTTCACCATCAGAAGGGGCTGCATTTTCCAAAAACAGTGCAAAAATTTTTTAGGGTATGACCCATAGGGGCCCATCAGGGCAGTTTTGAAAATTTTGGCGAATAGGACGGACCCCTTCGATTTTCTTGAAAATCGGCATGCGTGATGCTTACGTCCATTGGAGAAATTTGGCTTAAGAAACCATATGGGGCATTCATAAATAAGGGGCCTCCGGGGGCCTCAAAGCCTAATAATAGTACTTGTGGGCACCAGTTTACGCAAACTTGGGATTTTTTCTTCACCATCAGAAAGGGCTGCATTTTTCAAAACCAGTGCAAAATTTCTGTTTAGGGTGGGCCCATAGGGGCCCCTCAGGGCACTTTTGAAAATTTTGGCGAATAGGGCAGACCCCTTCGATTTTCTTGAAAATCGGCATGCGTGATGCTTGCGTCCATTGGAGAAATCTGGCTGAAGAAACCATAGGGGACATTGATAAATAAGGGGCCTCCGGGGGTCTCAAAGCCGAATAATAGTACTTGTGGGCACCAGTTTACGAAAACTTGGAATTTTTTCTTCACCATCAGAAAGGGCTGCATTTACCAAAAACAGTGCAAATTTTTTAGGGTGGGGCCCATAGGGGCCTCTCAGGTCACTTTTGAAAATTTTGGTGAATAGGGTGGACCCCTTTGATTTTCTTGAAAATCGGCATGCGTGATGCTTACGTCCATTGGAGAAATCTGGCTGAAGAAACCATAGGGGGTATTGATAAATAAGGGGCCTCCGGGGGCCTCAAAGCCTAATAATAGTACTCGTGGGCACCAGTTTACGAAAACTTTGGATTTTTCTTCACCATCAGAAATGGCCGCATTTTCCAAAAACAGTGAAAATTTTTTAGGGTGGGGCCCCATAGGGGCCCCTCAGGGCACTTTTGAAAATTTTGGCGAATAGGGTGGACCCCTTTGATTTTCTTGAAAATCGGCATGCGTGATGCTTACGTCCATTGGAGAAATCCGGCTAATCTAGCCGCTGGACCTGTTCCAGTCCAGGCGGTGAGGGCGAAGACTGGATCCAGGAGGGAGCGGCCTCGTTCCCAACAAGCAGGACCGAAGTTTGAAGAACCAGTCAAGAGACAGTGCTGGGGATGTGGTCGCGATGGACACAGTCAGAGGGACCCCAGCTGTCCAGCTCGGGGGTCTAAGTGTCACCAGTGTGGGGGCCCTAACCACTTCGCCAGGCACTGTAGAAAGGCTAAGGGGGTCCGATCTCGGAAAGTTGTGTCCTCAGTTGAAGTACTGTCTGTTGGTGCCTCACAACTGACCGCTTCAGGAGCAGTCGATGGCAGGAGCGTGGAGTTTGTTGTAGACACAGGGTCTCCTGTGTCCATCCTGCCAGGTCATGTGGTAGAGGGAACGTTGGATGTAACCGACATGAAACTGTGTGCGTATGATAGTAGTATGTTGAATGTGCTAGGTAAGAAGCAGGTAGCTGTGACCTACAGGGGTGTGACTGCTGATGTGTGTGTGTATGTTGTTCCACAGGGTAGAGCGCTTATGGGGTTAGACATGATGCGACTGTTCGGGGTTAATGTAGTAGATAACCAGATATGCCATGTGTCCTCAGACTCTGCACCTGAACCTGCAACTGTCCCTCAACCTCACCCCCTCACCGGAGCCATCCTCCAACCACCCACCGGAACCCTCGCCTGCCATCCTGGGCTACCAGCACCGGGTGAAGGTGGATGCCACCCTGCCTCCTGTCAGGCAGCCGCTGCGCAGGCTGCCTCTGGCAGTCGTGGAAGAAGTAAGTAATAGGCTTAACCAGCTGGAGAGTGAGGGCGTGATCGAGAAGGTGAGTGCCTCTAGGTGGGTCTCGCCTTTGGTAGTGGGTAGGAAGAGGGACGGCAGAGTAAGACTGTGTGTGGACAGGCGTCAAGTCAACAAGGCGGTCATCACAGATGGGTACCCTCTCCCCAGGATTGAGGATGTGGTGAACCGCCTAGGTAAGTCGGTCATCTTCACCAGGCTAGACCTGAAGGATGCGTACCATCAGCTGGAACTGCATCCAGCCAGCAGGGACCTCACTTGTTTTGTGAGCCATCAGGGCCTGTACCGGTTCCGCAGGGTAAACTTTGGGCTAGCCAGCGCTGGCCCGTGCTTCCAGCAAGTCATGAGCTCCATGCTCAAGGGTGTACCAGGCGTCGAAGTGTACCTAGATGACATTGTCTGTCATGCCGCCACCAGCTCCATGCTCAAGGGTGTACCAGGCGTCGAAGTGTACCTAGATGACATTGTCTGTCATGTCGCCACCAGGGAGCAGCATGACCTCCAGCTCTAGGAGGTGTTGGAGAGGTTTCGCTCCCACCAAGTTCGGGTGAACTGGGAGAAGAGTGTAAAGAGTGTGTCCGAGATCTCTTTCCTGGGGTACCTGCTATCGGCGGCAGGCGTCCAGATCGACCCAGAGCGGATCCAGCCGCTTCTGGACGCACCAGAGCCACAGGGGGAGAAGGGCCTCCGCGCCTTCCTGGGCTCTGTGACAAAGATTTTGTCAGTCTTTAATTAATTCATACATTTTAGTATCAATTATTCGACAGAATTGTCTCATCTGAATTCATTACCCACCAACATGCTCTCGTCAGGCTGTGCTCAGTCTTGTTCCCATGCACGAGCGTGTGAACGCCGGCGTACCATTCTGTGAACGCCCGGGTTATCTAAGACGGCTTTTAGTGGTATCAAGCGGCTCCCTCTGATGTCTAATGGACACCTGCGCTGTACTGTACGGCATTGCCTTTGATGTCTCAGAGTCCATCTGAGTTCCCAGCGACAGTGATAGGCGGCCTCTTTGTCATATGCCGCATGCATTAGTAGCGTCCGTCGGCTGTGACTGAACATCCGTGTGAAGCCAGGCTTGTTTCATTAATGTTATCGAGATGTATCCTTAGTGTAAGTGCTGCCGCCTTTGATATTAGCCGCCGCCGACGTATATAAACCCCCGTGTTTTGTCAATAGCAGGTCAGTATAAAGCCAGTGCCAGTGTTGGCACGAGCCTCAGTGCAACGCTCAGTAGACGCTGTTGTGACAGCGAGTAGATAAATGTAACATTGTGAAGAACTGTCTTGGTAGAGTGTTTGGTCTAAAAGCTAAGTCATAAAATATATATATATTAAAATCCGAAGAAGCTGCCTGTCTATCGCAAACACAACAAACTAGAGGTCCTCCATTACGCCACGCACTCACAGCCAGGCCCAAGAACAAGTCTTGGCTACATATTAGCCTGGTGTCGTGACCTTCGGATTGAATTACATCGGATCAAGTTACACTCCGAATTTTGCAAGTTTGGATGTTCGTGACCAACTTCAAGTTTCTCTAAGCCACGAGACTTAAAAAGATTTTTTGACTTAGCAAGCTTCCATCCACCATTCACAACTCTACCAAAACGTCACTTTGAGTCTAAACCATTAGAGACTCAGTTTGTCAACAGAGACCCAACTACCATCTAATTCGCAAGATTCGCCTCTACAAACACCATTGGCAAGAAAAATTTCGTGTCTAAGTTCAAAAACGGCTGTAAAAGCCATAAAACTTTTTTCTCAGTAGCCGTCCATACGACGCCGCCGCCGCTGTTACGCAACCAACCCGTGCTGCAGCCGGCCACCGACGAGACCTGAGACGTCGCACAGCGCTGCCCGCTCCTACGTCACCGGTTGCATCACTCAGCCGTAGCTGGACCGCCTGCCCAAACTGGTGATTCATCAGCCGCTACACTAGTCGCCGCGCGCCTAGCACGCTCCACTGCCAGAGACGTACACAGGAAAAGAAGTGTGTCAACATCCAACTTTAGTATATACAACCCATATATTTTTGGAATCCGCATGGTCTCAGGAATACTTCTATCTGGTTTTTAGAACTCTACGCGGGTTCTGAAAAATCTTCATCCAGCTTTAGTCTACCACAACTCATCTAGAACTTCAAGTTTTCTTCAAGTTTCATCAACGTCTCTACTAGTACGCTAATTCTTCGAGTTATTAGCCAACTTCTCCACTTCAAAAATAGTCTACCACCACTTCAGAATACCGTTTTTCAACGCTTCCAACAGTTTTTCAACGCTTCCAAAAGTTTTTCAACGCCTCCAGCAGTTTTTCAACGCTGCCGATAATTTTTCAACGCCACTAGAAATTGTTCGACACATCTCTTCACCGCCATCTGTGCTTCATACAGCAGCCATCACTTCACCATCTGGACTTCATACAGCGGTCATCGCTTCAAAGCTCACAAGTAAGGTGATTCCTTAACCTTTCCTTGAAAAACTGTTGAATTTTCACTGGCTTATTGCATTTGTTTGAAAATATGGCTACTGCAGTTGAACATACTTTGATTGATACTATGCGAGACATCTCGATGGAGATCCGAGTTCAAGGTCTTACGCAACATGTAAGATCATTTTCTGGAGAAAGCTCCAACAAATTTCATGAATGGGCTAGGGATATGGATTCAATCGCCTGTACCGCCGATGACAAGCGCATGATAATTTTGGCAACCCGAACATTAAGTGGACCCGCAGGGAAATTCGCCTGCAGATTACTAACTGAAAATCCAAATCTCAAATGGCTGGAACTAAGAAAAGAGTTGAGGGACAGATATAGTGATCTGAAGGATCCATACTGCGCGCGCGAAAAGCTACAAAAGGTTAGGCAAAAGAAAGGCGAACTCATGCAAAATTTTACTGAACGTCTCCAGGACGTTGCTAGTGAAGTTTTCAACAACCCAAACAGTGCCGATTCCCAAAGAACTTTGGTAGAAATCTTTCAGAAGGGTGTAAATGATGACCGACTTGCACGAGCATTGATCCGGAAGAAATTTGCAACACTTCAGGAGGCTGTCAAATTTGCAAGTGACGAGCAGCAAACGGATCGAACCTTTGAGCTCTGTAGAGGTAAATCAGATGTAGAGGAACCGATGGAAATAGACGTAGTTCGAAATGATGCTCAAACGGATAGGATCGATAAGTTAGAAAAGTGTCTTTCGGATGTTGGCTCAAAAATAGACAAGTTAGCTAAAACGGTAGGCAAACATCAAAGAGCTGGACCTCCCAGTTCACCCCAAAATCACAGTCAACCCCCACCTCGACGTCCATACCAGGGACCACCTCAAAATCAACGCCATTTTCAGGCGCCTCCACAAAACAATCGCCAGTTTCAACGGCAATCTCAACCAAATCATTGGCAAAAGCAGCTTCAGAATCAGCATCAGAGGACTCACTTTCAGAGTCAACAGACTGCCCCACCCGGTGCAGGACCAAATGAGCCGCCCAGAAGGTATCAATGGGCCCATGATGGTCGCCCAATCTGTGCCTTTTGTGAGAAGATTGGACATACCCAACGTGTATGTAGAGCAAAACAAGCCGCATTCTCTGGCCCTCAACAGCCGGAAAACTGAACAGTCCATCTGTTGTCGGGACCGGACAGACGGAAAACCTAGAAACCCCAGGTCCCAGGGACAATATCGCCAGAATTTTTATTAAACGTGACACCCCCATGTGTTGGATTTACCTCGAAACCGTAAAGCGTACACTCTTGTAGACACAGGTGCTGATATTTCGATCGTGTCGCAGGAATTTTTTGATAAAATCTCGTCCAAGCACGTTTCGGACTTCTCCAAAAATTGTGCCCCTCTTGAATCTGTTACAGGACACAAGCTCAAAAACTTTGGAACAGCGACACTACCAGTTGAAGTTTCAAAATTTTGTAGGAAGTTCAAATTCCAAATTGTGAAAGGTCTAAAGCTTGCTTGCATCTTAGGTAATGATTTCCTTAGTGAATTTGGTGTCAAGTTAGATTTCGGCAAGAAGACGATGAACATTCATAACAGCGTGATCCCTTTGAGGCCCCAACATCTAAACTGCCAATCAGTCACCTCATTGGTAAGATTACCGGAAAAGACAACAATTCCAGCACAATCGTATGTGGAAGTTTCAGCGTACGTAAATCGCGTCCAACTGATTGATCAGGACTGCGTGATCCAACCATTGAGTAATACGCCATACTTCTGTGACGAACCTGGACTCATACTACTCAACTCAGTGAGTAAACCCAATGAGAAAGGTCACCTGCCAGCTGTGATTGTGAATACCACAACACGTGATCACACGCTGCCTTCCAGACAAGTCATAGGACTTGCAGAGGTGCTAGATGCATCCGAAATCAACGCTGTTGAGCAGAGTGAACCGAGTCAGCCAAATAAACCAAATGAGCAGGTTAACGTAACTTCAAAAGTAGAATTGGACCCCGCCATGAAGATTCAAAAAAGCTGACCTCACTCACGTCCCGGAACATCAGAAAAATCAAATTGAACAACTCATTGAACGCAATTCAGACCTTTTTGCCAAAAGCGAGACTGATTTAGGCCGTACCGATCTGGTTACCATGAAAATTGACACTGGAAACAATGCTCCGATAAAACAGCGACCTTATCGTCTGCCGTTTAGCCAACGGCAAATGGTAGAAGACCACCTTGATGAACTTCTAAAAGCAGGAGTCATTCAACCAAGCTAGAGCCCCTGGGCCAGTCCAATAGTTATCGTAGACAAAAAGGACGGTGGAAAGCGTTACTGCGTGGATTATCGGAAACTTAACCAGGTTACCGTTAAAAATAGTTACCCACTGCCACGTATTGATGATATCTTAGCATCGCTTGAAGGATCACAGTACTTCACCTCTCTAGACCTGAAAAGTGGTTATTGGCAAATTGCCATGGCCGATCAAGACTCAATTGATAAAACTGCCTTTAAATGTTTTTTGGGACTTTATTCCTGGAATGTGCTTCCTTTTGGATTGACCAATGCTCCTGCGCTATTTTCGGAACTCATGAACAAAGTTTTGCAAGGCATACAACACAAATATGCAATCGCGTATATCGATGACGTCATCATATTCTCCAAAACGTTCGAAGAACATCTAAAACACATCGAGGACGTGTTTAACAGGCTGCGTAAGGCAGGCCTGAAGCTCAAAATGTCAAAATGCGATTTCCTCAAACAGGAAGTAAAATACCTTGGACATGTAGTCTCAGCAAGTGGCATTCAGCCGGACGAGTCTAAAGTAGAAGTCATCAGAGACCTCAAAGCACCTACAACAGTCAGTACGGTCATTCATTGGAATGTGTTCATGCTACCGCAGGTTTATCCAAAATTTTGCGAAAATTGCGAAACCCCTGACGGAATTGACAAAGAAAAATGCACGTTTTCACTGGACCGACGAATGTCAGGAATCGTTTAACACTTTGAGATTAGCTTTGACTGATGCCCCCATTTTGGCCTACCCAGATACTGACTCCCACTGGAATGCCTTCATATACCAAGTTCCTGAACTAGACTTTTCAGGAGTCCCCCTTTCCCCCATGGCCCATAAAGTTTTCTTGTGGGCAAAACTCAGGTTACTTTCCCTGAGTAAGACCTAGTTGAGCTACCTCTATATTTGAGCTCGTCGGAGATTCGGAACCAGCGGGCCGGAGTGGCCCTCATTATCCGAAATTGTTAGGATAGGTTAGGTTAGGTTAGGATCAAACTTGCCAGGACATTGCTGTCCATTCGAAACTGACATTAAAGATTACCTGAACAAGGATCTCAAAATCTCAATTGTCTTTTTTGTAATCGTGAAAAATGTGGAGAGAACATGCTTGAAATATTTCCCATGCTGATGGACATTTTGGAAAAGCATGCAATCTGACAAAAATTAGTTCAAGTCATGAAATTGGCAAATTAGAATTATTTGATCTTTCACTTTTACAGAGGACTTTTGTTGTGTGAATTTTATTAAGCCCATATATATGCTCTAAGTACAATGTGTTTGCTTTGCAGGTTTCCAAGGCGGGTTCAGTGGCTGGCGCGAGTGCCGCTACAAGCGTAGACGCCTAGTCTGCACCTGCAGTAGATTCTCTCGTTACAACTTTGTCAACTGGAGTAGCGACTGCAACATCGGAGAATCATTCTGCTAGTGCTTCCAACGCGGAGATCGCGTCTGCAGTGCCCTGCTTACTTACCTGGTTAACTTACCTGGTTGGTTCCCTTCTGCATCAGCGACCGTCGGGATAGAAAATGGGCTATAGAAGGATGGAGGGAACCTTTTAATGAAAAGATGCGCCAGTCCCTATCAGCATATTCTACAAACAGTACAAACAGTACCTAACTAGTATTGTGCGTCTTCCAGCATACTTTGTTCAGAAGATACAGGCTTAATATAGCGAGTACATCATACAGTTCACCAGAACGTTCAAGAACTAATTACGTATATGCATACAGTTTAGCCATAATATGTTTTTCTAGTAAGCCCTTGAATCTGACCAGGTCAGGGGCACACACAGCATCGTGGGGCAAAGAGTTCCAAACAGACACAGATCTGACCGTGAAGAAACGTTTCCTGATATCGGTATTGTCAGTCTGTGCGAGTATTTTGTATGGGTGGCCTCTGGTGCGGTTTTGTTTACTAATTCTAAAGAGACTTTCAGGATCTAAGCAGGATTTTCCATGGAATAGTTTCCAGCAGTAGATGAGATTAGCTCTCAGCAACCGGCCTTGGATAGAGTATAGTTTCAGTGCCCGGAGACGATTTTCGTAGGTGAGATTTTCTAAACCATCGACATGTTTGGTCCACCTTCTCTGGACATTCTCTAGAAGGTGAATGTCTTCGCGGTAACCTGTATTCCATAGACATGAACAGTACTCAATGATTGGCCTGATATGTGTGGTAAGGAGGAAAAGCATGAACTCAGGCGAACGGCAGACAGTCGATTTCAGGAAACTCGGAGCCAGGGCCCCTGCTTTGCTGGCCACCGCACGTATGTGAGCATGGAATTTGAGCTCTGTGTCAATGAGCACACCCAGATCCGAATGAGAGTTCGCGCATGGGATGGGGTTCCCATTCAAGTGATACCTGGCGGGGGCCCTATGTCTAGACGGACGAGAAAAACGAAGCACGGCACACTTTTTCCTGTTCATACAAAGACCCCAGGAGCTTGCTGTGGCGTAAAGGGTATCAATATCACCCTGCAGGTTGGGTATTGAAGGAGGCTGCTGTTCGTTGGAATGGTATTTCTCACAACCATACATTTTCAAGTCGTCAGCAAAGATCTTGTAAGATGAAATTAATCTGTGCCCAATACTATTGATGTATATCAAGAAGAGCAAGGGGCCTAGCACCGAGCCCTGTGGGACTCCACTCAGGATCTCCCTTGCAGTGCTTGTGGTACCTGACACACTGACTTTCATCAGCCTATTACGAAGAAAAGATGAAATCCAGTGAAATAATTGCCCTTCGATTCCCAGACAACGCAATTTGTCAAGAAGAATATTATGCGAAACTACATCAGAAAGCTTTACTAAAATCAAAAAGTATTACATCTGCGACACCCCTCTCATTCATGCATTCAGAAACTTTGTTATACACAAGCAGCAGCTGGTCCATCGTGAATCGTCCGGCCCTAAATCCAAACTGGTTCTCGGTAAGAAGGGAATTTTCCTCCAGGTATGATTCTAAGCATTTGCACACAACTTTTTCCATGATTTTGCAGCATACTGATGTTAGGCTTATGGGTCTATAGTTCAGCGGATCATAGCGGTGGCCTTTCTTAAATACAGGAATTACTAGTGAGGTCTTCCATGCACTGGGTAATCGCCCTTCTTCTATAGATTGTCTACAAATGAGGTAGAGTGGGTGTGCAAGCTCAGCTGCACATTTCTTGAGCAGCAAGGGATGAAGATTATAAATTATGTAAATACGGTCGGTGAACATCTGGAAGATGGGCCTGCAACTATCCCAAAATCAGCAACACTGGCCTCCAGTCTTACAGAAAGATCGGTTGGTGAAATGGGAATGTTGGTCACCAGCCTTCTGCAGGAAATCATAGCTCGGCTGCAAACTGTGGAGAAGAAACAGGACATACTGGTTCAACAGTCCACAGTAAGCAGGCCAAAAACAAAACAAATGAGAGTGTAAGTACTCGCGACATTCTGCTGCGCTCCTGTCGTAGTATTGACAGCTTGCAGAGTGCCACAGAAGAACAGCTCATTGCTGTACCGGAACGCAACGCGCTATACTGTGAGATATGCGTTCCTGGCTTCAAACCCTCTGAACACATCCATGAAGGAGTGAAAGTCTTGGGCGTTTTTAAGTATGACTTCAGCTGTGGCAGTAGGATCGCCTTTCCCAAGAGTTCCGGAAACTGAAACAATCAGTTGGATGTCATTTCAGAGGACTTCACCACGAGAAGAACGCGAAGAGAGCTGCGACTGTGGCAGCACAAGAAATGTACGCGCAGAGAAAGATCGCAACTCTGCCTGCATGTGGTTCGGACGGGCTACTTTTGCCTAAAGAAGTCGCTGCCCCACCAGACATTTGAAGAGCTGATCACTGCAACACATGAATGGGGCAAGAATGGCTACTATCAACCATTCAAGGGGCTTGATACCGCGACTGAGGGTTCAGTTCTGCGATGCCATGCGAATCATGCTGGCACAGCACATCGCCCAGCAAGCATGTGTGTCAGTTTGTGCGGACTAGGTGGCGGTGGCAGGGCGCACCGTAAATGTGATTGCTGTTGTGTGTGCAGTTCCTCAAGCTCATCCGCAAGATGCCCTTCAGGCATATGTGCTCGGGGCACCAGTGGTCAAAGCGCACGACGGCAAAGCTCTGGCCAGGAGATCGTTGACTCTCTCCCCAGATTGGAATAACTCATCCGGACCAACTGGCGGCGGTTTGCATGGACGGCCAGTACCATAAAAACCACGTTCCAGAACACATGATGAGGCTCATTACATCTGCGGACCCACATAGGAGTAGGCAGCCCACTGTCGTGTGGCTGTGGGACGGAGCTCACCTCCTTAATCTAGCTGACCAGGACGCGCGACGATCGCCCGGATGTGAGTGGGTGGGAGCTACCATCGACGACGTGACCAGGATCACCAAGCGCTTCTACCACGGGAAACCAAAACTGTAACTATAACTGAGTGTACAAACCAAAACTGAAGTAAGACAATGTGATATTAGAGTAAAAACTGGCAATTGTTGAAACATAATATAATAACTTACACTGCAAACGTTCTATAGAAGTGTTTGGGTAAAAAACTGTAGTCATGCAGTGTTCATGTTTTGTTCTATGACGTGATTCACTTAACATTCGATTGTTCTGAATGATATGAACGCTGTTCAATCTGCTTGACAGGCGGATGACGTGGAGAAGTTCGTGCGCACGATGGACACCCGCTGCGGTGTACGGCGTGGGGGAGTGGATGTGCGTGGACGCGCCCATGGTGCAATGAACACTGAGCTAAGTCGTCACATGCAAAACCTGAGGCAGGTAGATCACAAGGGCATCCAGAATGCGATGCATGTTGACTGCCTACGCTGTGTGCAGCGCAGTACAGATGCTCTCATCTGTGCGAAACTTGTGCCTCCATCTTGTGCTATCACGATGAGTGAAATCGAGGCAGCGTAGCAGGTACTCAGAAAGGAGCGTCCGGGTGCGAGTAATCAGGAACTTATGAAAGTCCTCTCCAGCGCAGATCAGTCGAGTGCGCCCATACATAGGTTCTGTAGGCTGGTGACCCGAATGTGGTTGATGATCCCGCCGGAGTCTGTCGTTGAGTCCATGGCGAGCGTTGTGGACGATGTGTTCGGCACACATCGGCAGCTCGACCATTCAAACACAGCTCTCGAGCTGCAAGTCAGATGGAATGGCCCGACAGTGTTCAAAGCGAATTGCATTGTTGAGTCAGTGCTGGCAAGGAACCCACATCGCTTTGTCAGAACAAGCGTGGACGTGACCAGCTTTCTTGAGGGCACTGTGATTCGAAAACATCTAGAGGGTAGGGCTGATCGTGTGACATGTTTTTCGCAATGAGTGTTTTCGTTGGTAGCCTGCTTGGTTTTGTTTTGTTGCCAGGTTTTGTTGCCGCGCCTGGCCTATTGTAATCGTTGGAGACGTAACATCTGAATCGGGTATGTAAATGAGGGATCAAAAAGCATTTGCATGGCCGTTCCCACCAGCTAAAAATGGGGCCTCAACCTATCTTCCCGGATGCTGACTCAAAACTCTCCACGGAACGACAAGTAATTCTTCGGATTTGAGCCCTCTTTGCTTCCGCACAGCATGGTTATACTGTGCTGGTTTCCTCCCAGCTGGGCTCAGACAATATTTTTACAGAAAGGGGAGGGGGCCTGGCTCCCTTTCCGACGCAGATGAGCATTGCGATGCGTGAAAGAACTATGTTCGAATTATTAAAAACGTTTTACGGTGGTTTCCTGAAGCTTTAGCAGAAGATCTCACATGTTGCGCCTGCTATTGCAAAACTGAATTTCGCTGTTAGAAGTCAAGGCCAAGCTTATATATGCTAAGTCAATTTGGTGTGATGGTGTGATATAGTTTTAGGCATTATTTTGAAGTATAATTTTCGCTTTTTGGACCAGGGGAATTCGAAGGATTTTTCATGCATCCCTTCTGGGGTTACGGTTGTTGGTCTCATTACAAAATGGTTGAAATCAAGAGTGACTTATTGTTGGCTGACTGTGCCAAAAATGAAACTGATGCCAGCTCGGGCGTGTATATGTGGTTGTACATGCTTCGCCTGCAGTAGATACGGACATTTTGATGACTTGAGTGATGGAAAATCATTCTTCTCCCAATTTCAGAAAAAAACTGTTGTTTTGCCATGTTCTTGCTGTTGAGTTAGACGCCCGTTTACCCTCCGATCGCAATTATGTAAAATCCCACTTTAAATCATTGCATTGGGAAGCTATTTCATGTACAATGTTATATTTCTTCAAAAGTTTAGAATTTTTTGGGTTACAACTTTTTGCCTTCCAACATCAGAATTAACCCATGGAAATTCCAACGAAAGTATCGCTACTCGAGGACTGTGTCAGCTCTCTTACACGACTTGCATGACTTACAATGGTGAACCATGGATGCGGGTGAACTGGAGCAATTGATGGGCGAAATGCCCTAACAGTTAGTTAAAAAAATATAGCTAACAATCTGCCCACTTGGAAGTTATCGATTTTGCTCACTAGGATTGCTTAAACCCATGGGATCATTGCTTAATTTCAGTCTCGCTTTTCAATAAGGGGTGCCGTTCCGCACGTTTCGTCCCGTTTTACTGTGGCTGAGTTTAAGGAGTGTATTGGTGAGTACAGTGGTAAGAAGTCTGTATTTTAGCCGTATTTTCTTGTCTGATATTCTAATCATGAACTGGAGCGGATAAATAAAATGTGCGAAGTGGGTGAAGGGAAGGAGTGCTGGGGAGGGAAGATCCGTTAACCATTAAGCGGGACAAATTGAAAAAATTGGAGCTTTTCATCAACCACATTATGTTTCTGAATGTGGTGTTTGATCAGCACGTGCGTCGGCACTGGGGGGGCGCTCTAGGAAAGTCGGGGTGTGGAAGCTCCCCACTTTTGACTGGTAATATCATTGAATATGCTGAACATGAGTTTCATCATTGGGCGCGGTCACCCGCCTTGACTCCGATCACTCACTCGAAATATGTGGCGACGCCTTTGGTTTTACGATTCTTTGTCCGTAAGAATGCATAAAATGACTTGAAATGTGCAATACATGAACATTTCTTGCAACGGCTATGATGTAATTGATTATTGAATTGCTTGCTATTATGAAATGAATCGCCAGGCAAAATGCGTGATGTGAAAGTACGATGACTAGATTTTAGAAGAAAGCAATTTTGAGAAAGTAGGATAATGACCCTTGCGGTATGAAATGGGACAGTCAGGTAAATATCGGCGCTAGAATCGTGAGACATTTTTTGGCATAGTTATTCACTCAACCGACCTACTCTTCCTAAGGAGACACTTTCAAGAATTCTTTATCTGTGAAGGAGACAGTGTAGACATTTTTTAGACCTCTGGCCTTCGGACATCCGCAGACATCTGGCAGCCTTGTGTTCGACCTATACGCAGCGGTAGTACACCATGGCAGCCTCCAGACCGGCCACTACACTGCCTTCTGCTGAAACAAGTCGGAGGCTGGTTGGTGCCACATTAACGATGCCTGTGTCAAGGAAGTACCGGCCGAGGAAGTGAAGAAGGCAACAGCGTGCTTGCGTTGTTGCGCCGCCAGAAATGTTTAGTTCTTATTAAAGTGGTTTTTGCTCAATATTTCACTGACACAGTGTGGTGGCAAAGCAATTAAAATTTCGGAATACAGTGATGGGACTAAGGTATGACATAATATAGGTTGGTGATTCTAATGGGCGCCTATGCTGCCCAGAGTACCTATGTTACCCAGGTTTGACTTTGCTGTCCTGGGACACCTTGGTTTGTCAAGTGCGCATATGATATCCGTAGGGCGTTTCATCCAGGGGGCGCCCAGGCTATCCAGGGGCGCTTCAGTTCCCCCATGGGCGTAATCATGCTATCCATGGGCGCCTTTGCTGTGCCGGGGCGCTTAGTTTGTTTTTTTAATTCCATCCTTAACATTTCTAATGGGGTAAAAAGACCAGATGAAAAGGCATCTAGTTTTAGGGCAGGGTGCTTTGTCATGGTCTTATGGGATGGGGGTTACTGCAAGTGGAAAAAGTGGTATGTGCTGCCTTGGCGCCCGAAATGGGGACAGGCGCACCACTCATATCGGGCGCTTCCGGCGCCCCATATGAGTGGGATGTTGTTTGGAGCCAAGGGGGGCTGGCCTCCTCGGATCCGTCACTGTAGGTACGCATACATGTTCATGACAGATCTGAATGAACTAAGCGTCGGAGGAACGGATGCGCCCCTAATCGGAGCTGCTCCTGCCGGTTGAAAGTCGGGTGGCTCCTGGTGAGTCTTGCTCCAGCTCCACGGCGGTGATCTACACTGCCCTGCGGCTGGTCCTCAGTTCTGGCTGCCGTGCAGGCGGCGAACATGGTCAGGTGGCCGGCGATCGGCTGCCATCAGCGCCGCGAAGGACGCGCCGGTGGCGCCGCCGCCGGCGGCCGGCGCTACTGCAGCTGCAGCAGGCGCCGCACGCGAGCCGGCGGCGGCGGATGTGGTCAGTGCCGCCCCTCAGGTCTTACCCCCGGCCCCGGCCCGCTGGTCTCAGCTGGATGATGCCACTAACCAAGTTTGCCCACGTACGGTGGATGTGCGGCCCGGGCTTAAACAAGATCCGCGTTGGTAAACGGTGAAGGATGCCACTGATAGCATCTAAACGAGAGCTCAAATTCACTTCAGCCATTAGCTGCGTGCATGATCATATGACACACAATTTGCTGGAAACCTCTTTCCCATACGGAAATTCTGAATATGGAATCAACTGCATAAAAGAGGACCAAAGATAGGTTGTGCATTGTGTATATAACCCTAAAACTAAACATTGGAGGCAAACCAGCTAATTGAACCCGAGCAAAAATGATATTACTCAGATAAGCTAACTGGCTACACATCAACATATGGACAGAAAAATGTCTGCTTATCATGGATGCTTCAGAAACCGATGCTCATGTGCACAGGGCATACAGAGCGAACCTAATCGAAGGCCACGTGCAAATGCAGCTACAAGCAACAACGAACTATTACCTCATAAACAATATTTTTTCTCTATATCCAGTAACCTGCTACACATTTGATAGATGCTAAAATGCAGGCTAAACTAAGTAAGCATTTCCGCCTGCAAGCGAGCCCACATTTGATCGCTCGCTGCACTCTGTGTGAGCGTGAGTCAGATCCGTTCTGAGTTTCATAAGCGTGGCGGCGGCGGCGTCGTTTTCTGATGCTAATCCCGGTGACTGGCAGTTGCGAAGACGCTAAAGCCGGAGCGGACAATTTGCCCGCGATAAAATTGCGTTTATTGCTACCGCTTAGATCGGGGATTTGGTAACACCACAGGGCCAAAGGTTGGGCTCTCAACCGCTGGCTGCATGCAACTGCTAAATTAGGCGGGGAAAATCGGCGGCAGCCGCTGTCAAATTGCACGTGTGGGATAACATCAATCCGAGCCTGCGGCAGCAGTGGTGGGCTGGATGGCGGCACAGAGCGCTTGCTGCGGGGCTCCTGGAAGCGTGCTGAGCCCTGTTCGCCATGGTGGCTCGACTGGTCGTGGAAACACCCCTCGCAGCATCGATTCATCTGATTCTGTTACCTGGCAGTCCGCATCGTGTCAATGGCATGCCCAGGGGGCAGCCAAGGGGGAACGCACAGCAGCGGGAAAGTGCCCCCCTCCCCTTATCGGCGACGAAGTGGCTTTCGACCGCTGAGTTGTGCACCTGTTTTGTGTATGTACTACTTGGCCCCTAGCGCCCTGCACCTCTGCCTCTGGATGCATCTGGACCACATACGATCATAGGTGCCCTTTTGTGGCACTTCTATACCCTTACGGTCAGCTGATTCACATTGTCAGGGCCCTTGGGAGGAGTATGTGCTTTCCATCTGGAGGTTATTACATTTCCCCGTTCTGTAATTGAGTACCCTCGCGGCCACCCGGCTTCTCGTCGCCAAGAGGTGCATGTGCAGGATCAGGGGGCACAGGAGGAGGGAGATGCACCTGGTCCCCGACCAGTGCCCACGTACCCTGACCCCCGACCAGTGCCCAGGTACCCTAGCCCCCGACCGGTGCCCGCGTGCCCTGACCCCCGACCAGTGTCCACGTGCCCTAGCCCCCGACCAGTGCCCAAGTACCCTGACCCCCTCGACCGCTGGTTGGAGTGCCTCCGTTGTGAATACGCCTGGGGGGAGGGGGCAATGGGCCTTACGCCGCTAAATCCGATAGCAAAGGACAGCGTGCCTTATACAGGTGTGGAGGCAGGAGGCATAGGGTCCTTATTGCCCTCATTGGTACCCGAGTGGTCCACATCTGCTGGCATTTGTACCTCTGCTTGGAATTTTCTCTCAGCTTAATGTGCCTGCCAGCTGCTGAAAATTGTACACCTTTATGTGTACTACCCTCGGCCCCTGATTTGTTCGCCTCTTAGTGCGTGTGCTAAGTTTTGCTGAATTCAATTTCTGAATTTTGTGCATCCATTTTACACCAGCTCTAATGCCGAATTGCACTTGCAGTCTGAACCGCGGGTGTACAGCTCCCAGCAGTTGAATCTTTCCACACAAGGCTTTACACTTTTCGGATAATTTCTGGCCACCTGTGTCTCCCTCGGTCATGGTTAGAAACACAGAATGATTATACCAGCAACGAGTTTTATATTGCTGAGGCAAAATTGGTTGCACAAATCATGTCTCAAACAATAGGTAGGGAGGCCGTTTTTATAGCTCTCTCGTGACAATTAATTTTGTGTGTGATAATTTCGCAGATGTGAGGAGGTTAGTATTGATGAGTGCACAATCCATAAATGATAGTAAACCACGGAGGCTGTTTGTTGAATCACGACTAAGTGAGCAATAGTTCGCAAGAAATATAACAAAAACTGCCAAGCCCAGCGTGTAGAGATTCAATTGCAGGGGGCTGTACGTGTGCCAGAGAGACGGATGGGCCCCTTGACTACCAGATTCTGTGCCTGAGTTGTGCGTTTGATTTAAAACCGAAGGTGTTTTTGGTCGTTGAACTTTGTATTTCCATCATCGTCCATGCGCCATTGGGCCAAACGTGCTCCTCGACCGCTGAATATTGTATGAAACAGTGTTATTTGTGACTATTCGACCATCCTGCTTCCATCAGCTGCCCCTTGCAGCCGGTCAGGGGCGCCATATCATTGGCCAGGGGCGCCATACTTCACCCCGTGGGAATCTATTGCAGTTGAGAGCAGCTTACTGCTTTACCGCCAGCAGGGGCTCTGAATGGCAGAGTTGGCACTGCCCACTACCCACTGCCCGGGTTTTTTTGTTTTTTTTATGGGATTTTTAAGGGATAAAACCCACCCGGGATTTTTCATAAATCATTTTCTAGATGCTTTTGAGTAAAAATTGTGTCTTGTTTTGCTATGCACGTCACTTTTAACGCTACTAAGCCTTGGTATGTGTAGAATGTGCCAAAGTTTGGCAGAATTGGTACCATATGGCACCTCATACAACCCGCTGGAAAAGTGCATTTGGAAATTCTTGTCGTCTTATCAGGAAAATAATTCCTTAGAATCCACATATCGTCCAAATTGCACATTGTGCAACACACATTTCTGGCATTTTTTGCCACAGGTAAAAGTCGCTGGATAAGACCAACGCTGTCTCTGAATATGACGTTAGCTTTTTCTAAATCATGCAGTTTTTTCCAGAATTAAACCCATATAGATATATCTTAATTAATTTATAAACGTCTCTGCAGGGTCAAAATATGCCTAAGTAACAGTGCAGTCTCAGATTGTGACTCTGACTGACTTTGACCTGAGACACACAAATAGTTACTTTGTCCACCTCATGGAACCTCTAAGGCTTATGGTGGTGGAGTCACATCGTGCTGTACTCCAGGCGCGCAGCCACAGACTGCCTCTCCCCTTGACTGAGCTTAAAGGGAATTTGGCACCTTGGTCGAATAGTGAAATTTAGAAAAAAATAAATATCTGCCTGTGGATGATGTCATGATCTGGCAACCACTACCATACTCGAAAAGCTTCAAGGGCTTCGATTGGCTGATGCTCATCGTGACGGCAGCATATGTCGTCACACCAGCAGCTCACAACAATGGCCGCCCAGCGAGGGTTGATGAGGGGTTGGTGTCAGATAGGTTTTAGCTTTTTCTACGGAAATCTCGAGTTCCAAGACAAATGATATTTTGAGTACCGGGTTTTCCGACTTGCTTTAAAACTTGGCTGTCTCAGTTAAAGGGAATGTGGCACCTTCAGAACGTGATTTTAACTGAGATAGCCAAGTTGTAAAGCAAGTCGGAAAACCTGGTACTCCATATATCATTTGTCTTGGAACTCGATATTTCCGTAGAAAAAAGCTAAAACCTACCTGACACCAATCCCTCATCAACCCCTCGCCGGGCGGCCATTGTTGTGAGCTGCTGGTGTGACGACATATGCTGACGTCACGATGAGCATCAGCCAATCGAAGCCCTTGAAGCTTTTCAAATATGGTGGTGGTTGCCAGATCGTGGCATCATCCACAGGCTGATATTTATTTCTTTTTCTAGAGGAGTATCTTTAAAAACAAAATATTGAGCTTATTGTACATTTTTCGGACAATCATGAATGGTTTCATTATTTTTGACTAAAAGTACGCCTAATTTCACTAAATTCCAGGATTCGACCAAGGTGCCACATTCGCTTTAAAATCAATCACGTTATGAATGTGCCACCTTCCCCTTAAGCACTGTAAAGGGCTTCCCGCACGGCCTCCCGTCGTTTTCTGATTTATGTTCTCCAAGTTGATTATATGAAGATGGACACCATCACAATATTTGCCTCGGAGACTCTCAATAGCAAGTCTCTGGGGCCTAAGCGTTGGTCTGGCAGGGCCCACCAGAATTTTGAATTTGGGGCCCCCAGATTCGGCTATGGGGACACCAGAGTTTATCTCTGGGGCCCCAGATTCGGCTATGGGGACACCAGAGTTTATCTCTGGGCCCCCAGATTCGGGTATGGGGACACCAGAGTTTATCTCTGGGCCTCCAGATTCGGCTATGGGGACACCAGAGTTTATCTCTGGCCCCCAGATTCGGCTATGGGGACACCAGAGTTTATCTCTGGGCCCCCAGACCTGCTCTCTGGAGCAGCCCCAAATGTTTTTCCGGGGTTTCCAGAGTTGGTTTGGAGGACCCTCAAGAGTTTGTCACAGGATTTTATACAAAGAGTTATTATACAAATTTGGATTATTTTCACTTGGAAAATATTTGCCTGAGGACCATCTAAACTAAATCTGAATAATATCGTCTAACAAAATGAATGTGATAAATAAAGGCTATGTACTCAGGCTTCTGCTCCACAAGCTACAATTTCCTCTGGGGAACATTTCTCTCTTCTCGGGGTATCAACTGGTCTATGTTGGGGAACCGAATTACTTTGTCTGACCTCTGCTACTGATCTGGCTTCCCTTGTGCTTCAAAGTACAACTGAGCATATCCAAACCCATCGGGAGTGGTGTCCTGGTTGACGGACTCCAGGCAGCCTGTATGAAATATTTCTGAGCTGATTAGATATTTTATTTTGGTTAAGTGTAATGAAAGACTAAGTTAGATTTACACAGTGGCGGATACAAGGAGTTGAAGCTAGGGGTCTCAAGCCACCCCCCCCAATGTCAGAGTGTCTATGGTAACTGCATAGCCGGAGGCTCTTCGAAGTAATAGCTGAGGAGAGACTCGAGCCCCTTAGCCCCCTCACACCCAAAATGAAGTCCTGAATCCGTCACTGGATATACATGGAATTCATTTAATCTCTAAACTTTCATGATAGTTAAAACTTTTTGCCGATCAGATATCGTATTATTTCTCCTAACCTTGTCTAACTTGCGTATGAAGCCTAAAATTATTGCTTATCTAGTTAAAACATTGCTGGGCCCATGCAGTCGAAGTACGTTGCAAATACGATGCTTTGAATTGGCTTGCTTTATTTCGTCTTCTATGTAACCAAGATGCTTAAATAGCTTGCTTCACATGTACGCCTCGGTAATCGCATCCAACCAAGAACTACGCAGGGAAGCTCCTGTCTCGGTTTTCCGGTTTGACCAACGCAGACAACAGGTGAATGCTTATAATTTGGCGTCTTTAATACAGCTAGGTTCTCACGCAGCCGTGATATGGTTGCAAGGGGTTGTAGTGTTTTGCAGCCCCACCTGAAAAGTTGTGCTAATATTTTTCTTGCTAACCTTCGTTGTGTTTACAATGTTGGGCCTAGCGATCAATCGCCGCAGCGGTACTGAATTTCGGGTTTTTAATGTCGTGGTAATCAGTAATCAAAACCTTACCATACGGAGCTATAGGTAATTCTCGTGATATCTCAGCCAGCCTGAAAATGTGCTGATATGTTTAACACGCGCAGTAGAGGGGGTCGTAAAGTGCCCCCCCCCACACCTTTTCGAGGTGGCCGTAGAACCGTTCGCCGCCGGAAAACGCTACTTGACCACATTTGAGGGAATTCATGAGCGCGTCAATTGAAGAAATTTTGCCAATCGGTCAATTTTTTCGGGTCAATTTAGACCGGGTGGTGACGTCATAACGTCATATAATCGGCTTATATGTCAAATTCAACCACATGAAGGTCAAGGTCATTGACACCGGAAATGGTATTCCTGTCGGGTGGCATTATTCAGTATGACGTATGTTATGCTATGACTTCATGGTTAAGGCTACTCATGGTCAAGGCCACAGGTCAAGGTGAAAGGTCTTTCCATATATCATATGACTGGCACTATAGCTGCTATAGTGCCAGTCATATTGTACATGATTGGGAACGTGTCACTTTGTTACGTCATAGGCTATTGACCTTCAATGACTTTGACCTTAAAATCTCAGATATCATTTTTTGGGACCTTCCCTCTATGACCTTAGCCCGCTTTTGGTGTATTCCCGACTTTTTTCGCATAATCATGACATTTCCCAATAGGTATCCAGTACGGCACAGATTTGACCTTTACGACCTCGTTTGACCTTGAAGATATTGACCTAGGTCAATGAAACCTGGTCATAAGGTAGATCATCATCGACCCCACACCTCCCAACGGGCATTTATCTAACCCTCTTGGTTTCCGAGATCTCAGGGGGCACTTTAGGACCCCCTACATTGTGCGTTGACGCCAGACCCCTCTCCACTACGCGTGTTAATGCGAACATTGACGGCCAGGTGCTAATTTTCCGGTTTCCCCGTTTACTCCCACCGAAATGCTAACCTTTTTTCGTTTGCTCACCCGCGCTGGATGTATTTATTTACTGCTGTTATTATCGCCCCGTCAACATCCAAAGGCAGTGATTGGTGGCGACAGGTGCCAGACGCCTCACAGGAATCAGTGCCAGCCGCCTCACGGGAATCAGCGGTGAGAGAGCCCTCAGACAAACGAGACATCTTCTCAAATCTGTACTATATCGGGGCATGGGCTCATGAAGGACTTGATGGCTGTTTAATTCAGTTACTATGTGAGGAAATTATTAGGGGAAAGTATTTGTATTCGGCCTTCTGCCCCCATATAAGGGAAATCACTTGCTAGAGGAATGGCTCCCATTTGGTATTGTTGCTACAGATGAAACTACAAAGTTTGATAATGTTTAATATTCTTGACGTGAACATTACCTATTCCTAGACTGAACTTCGACGTAAGCAAAACTATGCAAAGGGCGCATTTGCCAAATAAGATGACACGGCAGATATAAGCATTAGGGGAAATAGGGAGGGTATTGTGCCGCCCTAACTAATTGCGCCCCTTACTCCAGAGCAAAATATGAGTTGCAGTTGTTTTTGTGCTCAATACTTCAGTTGTTATCTCTAGATCAGACTTCCTATCCGCGTTCCAAAGTATGTGTACCAGGAAATGTATTTCAGTCTGCTGGATTAATGCATTAAGTATTTCTTGATGATTTTAGCGGGATTGTGAACTCGGAAATTGGAAAACCGATGCCAGATATCAAAAGCAATGGTTCTGATTCCAATGCCTGAAATTGTTTACATATTCGGAGCATAAAAACTGTAGATTCTGCCCGGTTCAGATTTCTAAAGGCAATATCTTTCATTTGGGAGCCAAAAAAAGAGATTGTACCCTGGTCAAATGCGCCCTTTACATACACATGTTGACAAATTAAATCGTTGGTACCTCCGTTCGATTGATATTGTCTCAATTACAAGACGTTATAAATAAATATCGCCTCAAAAGCCCCATGCAGGCTCAGCGGACGAAAATTTAGGTAGGTAGCCTCCCCCATTTGCGCATTTGCTCACGGTTATTTCTGCCCTGTGATTCACTTGACATGATATGAGAGAAGAGCGCGGTTGATGTAAATGCACCCTCCTTGTTATTGTATTGCCCTTTCTCCTTGGAAAAGGCGTCTTTTGCATAGTTTCACTAAACAGGAGATAAATCTGAAAATGGAGAACGTGCAGGTGACTAAATATTCCTACATACCAAACAAATGATCAAAGTCGGCAATTTTATCAGTAACAGCCATATCGACTGGGTGAAATTTGTCTAGCGATCGTTTCTCTTAACGTGGCGCAAGACACTTATTTCCCCAGATATTCTTGCTACAGGAACAGCAATATACCTACATACATATATATATATATATATATATATATATATATATATATATATATATATATATATATATATGTTTTGTTGAAGACCAAGGAATATTTAGTGTTGATTAGCTTTTTCGTTTCTCGCTCCAATTCTCTCCATGTTTTTCGCTGTTCTTGAGTTAGTTTAAATATTTGGTTAGCAAAGGTATCCATTTACAATGCATTTTTACGTTTCGGTGTACACTCACCATCTTCAGAAAAATACATTAAGTACAATATTTTACACACACAGAATACATATAACATAATTACACTTTCCGATTCTGGTTGGGTAGGTTAGGTTTAAAATTCTTCTTTGAATTTTTTGACGTCAATCAGGAGGTTGCATGTTGGTTGGTTTTCGCATCCTCCGTCTAGGCTGGCTGTTTAGATCTTAGTTTTTGAATAGTTCTAATCTTGTGTAGGACTTGAGTTGTTACACAAGATTATAACCTATAATCTATATCTATACATAAAATAATATTTTATATAATCTATCTATCTAATATATATATATATATATATATATATATATATATATATATTTTTCTCGCTATTATGCTGCCACAAGCTATCCGTATAATTCAAACATTTCTTAACTGTTCGTCTGCCTTACCTGCAAACATTTTTTGGGCTGTTGTTGTTGCTTTCACAATTACTTGTAAGAGGGAAATCACACTCGTACGGAAATGCAATGGATCTCATTTTTCGACATGAATATGACCAGGGCGTTCGTTTTTTTCAGCAAAATCAGATATGTTTGCCTTTAAAATATATCACCACCAGTATAAATCTGAAGTTTTTGCTTTCAGAATGTGGGGAGATTTTCTAGCATTGAAATTAACTCCATCGATTCTGCTGTGTGGCATAGGTGTTCTTATTCGTCAAGTTCATAAACCGTTGAAATTTTATAAAATGCTAAATTTATTTATCCAGTTTACAAAAATACAAATCCCATGTATGACAACTTTGAAACGCCGAGAGAATTTTTGGATTAGAGATGAGAACTGGATTACACTGCGCAAAAACAACTGCCGATTACAACATTCTCTGGCGTTGGGGGGGGTGCAATTAGTTACATACACTTCCTCTGTTGTCACACATTTGCCCTACTTCACTTTTGCCTGGCGGTAGAAACGCCAATTAGAGATGTAAAATAGAGATGTTATGTTTGCTTCGACGGCTAATTCCAATCTGCCAGGACTTGGGTGTCTGTGTCTCGGCTGCTGTCGACTCTCCAATATTTCCAGCTTGCTGGCGTACCATCATGACCATCGGGGTTGACTTCGTCACGTATATGTGTACACTCACAACCGTTCCAATTCTGTGTATAGGAGTACTGGTGGTGAACACTATTGGGACTGTAGAAAATATGTCTTGGAAATACGTATATTTTCATGTTATTCATATCCAAAGCCCTAATTTCCAGTCGCATCCCCTGATATGTATCGGGGTGTTTGTGCGGCATCCAGCCTAGAGTCCCACAACACGGTGAGTCCGGCCGGCCACTCCGTGGTCTGGCCCGTGTCGCGAGTGCAGATACAATTGATCAGTTGGACCGAAGGGTGTTCATATCTCCACGGACATATAGCGACATTGAATACAGAAGTTGTTTCCGTCCCAGGTTTGGAAGCCGCTGCTCAGCACTGCTGAGTATCCCAGCGGCAAAGCGCTCCTGAAACGGCACAATTCCACAGCCATTCGAGCTTGGAAATAAATTCTAGCCCTGGATGTCCAGAAAATGAGCCGGACACTTATCGGAAAAATCTGCCTCTTATGCATTATTGGAAAAGGGTTCTGGGAAATCCTACCTTTAATATCGCTATGTGGAATGATGATGGGCTTCGGACAGTAGGATCCGGCCATTGACCTCAGCTGATCCAGCAGCCGGTCCACTTCACTCCTAAATAGGTATTTGAGATCATTTAATTGACTGAAAAATAATTGTCGTTTTCTGTGCTTCTGGTGGTAAACCGTTCTGAAGTTCCAAGTCAGTGATGTTTCGTAATTGTGCTGGAGAAAGTTAGCGCTAAACATAAGTGGCCCGCGTTACGACTGCACTACAAAAATTCGCCGGGCTGAGCCTTATCAATACAAATATATGCGTGGGGATTCCTCTACCTTCTTTTTTTGAATTGTGGTAATGCTTAATTATGTACATTTATGTACATTTATGCATATGCCATGGAGATTACTGTTCTGCGATATTCGAAGACCCTCAGCAATCCTTTCTGTACTCACCCTATTCCTCATAGGTCAGCTCATTTCCACCTATCCTATCCTCCTCTGCATTTTTCATATATTTCCGAATCGTTACCTAGAGCAGTGTTCTATCCCGCTCCCTGCCAATTGTCACCTCTCTGTCTGTGCCTCGCCTCGTCTCCGTGTTGATGTCTGTCACTGGGTTGGGGGGGCACTCTCTGCCAATTGTCACCTCTCTGTCTGTGCCTCGTGCTGTCTCCCTGTTTATGTCTGTCACTGGGGGGGGGGCGCTCTCTGCCAATTGTCACCTCTCTGTCTGTGCCTCGCCCTGGTGTCACTGGGCGCTCTCTGCCAATTGTCACCTCTCTGACTGTGCCTCGCCCTGTGTCCGTGTTGATGTCTGTCACTGGGAGGGGGACGCTCTCTGCCAATTGTCACCTCTATGTCTGTGCCTCGCCCCGTCTCCGTGTTGATGTCTGTCACTGGGGGATGCTCTCTGCCAATTGTCACCTCTCTGTCTGTGCCTCGCCCTGCTGTCACTGGGGGGAGGCGCTCTCTGCCAATTGTCACCTCTATGTCTGTGCCTCGCCCCGTCTCCGTGTGGATGTCTGTCACTGGGGGGGATGCTCTCTGCCAATTGTCACCTCTCTGTCTGTGCCTCGCCCTGCTGTCACTGGGGGCGCTCTCTGCCAATTGTCACCTCTATGTCTGTGCCTCGCCCTGTCTCCGTCTTCATGTACGTCACTGGGGAGGGGACACTCTCTGCCAATTGTCACCTCTCTGTCTGTGCCTCGCTCCTGTCTCCGTCTTCATGTACGTCACTGGGGGGACGCTCTCTGCCAATTGTCACCTCTCTGTCTGTGCCTCGCCCTGTCTCCGTCTTCATGTACGTCACTGGGGGGGGTGCTCTCTGCCAATTGTCACCTCTCTGTCTGTGCCTCGCCCCTGCTGTCACTGGGGGAGGCAGTGAGTCGAGGCGGGCCATCACACCTGTTTTTCGGCACCTCTGGAGTGGCGGCGATAAGCCCGGCCAGACCCGTCATGCGGAGCTCCAGTCGCAGCACGTCCGCCTGATGTCGTCCGCCCCCGCGCCCGCCCGCCGCCCTGTTTGTTTTATTGTTTGCGTCAGCGGTGGGGTGTTGGCTTTCTGTGCGATGCTGCGGTTGCCCGGTTATCGGGCGGGGGACTGATGACGGTGGTGGGCAGCCGCCGGCGTCGCCCCCGGGCCCGCTCAAGCCCGGAGATTTAACACTCGGCGGTGGCCCTAGCCACCGCGGAGCCCCACAGATCCGGCTTGTAGACCCGCAAACCCTCAGTGACGGGCCCGCCATGCGGCGCAAGACCTTCGAAGCTCATAAAACACATACGAAACAAGTATCAGATAAAACTATCGTTGACCAGATGTTGGTAGATGTAGAGACCACCTATTAACTAAGATTCCTTGTTCAGCTAATGATCACATGGGCTCCAGTTCTCACTGATATCGGCGGATTTCGTATTTGTACGCGTACGTTTTCGTCATACTTGCCCCACTTTTCTGGAATATTGCACTTCCTATCGTCCACTTTGTAAAGCATAGAAAATGATTGAATGAGGCAGGATGGGATAAGAAAGTCCTATTCACTTCACATCATGCATGTTGACATCCCTAGAAGGCCCGACCTCGGTCTCTATTTGCAGATGGGTATATTCACAAACAGCACGGCTAGCGCACGTTCTAAAAAGGTACCTTTCACCGTCGGGTTCTCTGAGAAAGCCAGCCGGGTCTGGTGCAGTGGGGCGGCACTCTTTGTTGGATAGCCGACTGTCTGGTGCGGCCATGAAAGGCGCCGAACAAGGACAGAGGAGACAGCTGAACCGGATCACCACTGACGCGGCTGGAGTGCAACTGAACATCAGGCATGACGTTACTCACTGAGCCCCTGTATCAAATCGCTTATGCAGCCAACTACCCTGACTTCCGAAAGTCAGATTATATTGTGGCTGGGGAAAACGTGAGCGAGTAGCAATATTTGAACAGCAGTGCTACGGCCAGGGTCTGCAGTGGAGGCTATCATTTTCCTCGCAAACTGTGGAGGTCCTTCTCATCGGTCTCCAGTATCTGGGATTTCCTCCAGTGAGGACCTGTACTCTTTTTCTTCATGAGACCTAGAGAACTTGTCATTGACAAACAAGCCTAATGTGCTCTATCATAGAGGTAATTACTCTCGCTGATTTGGTCTACTTACCACAGAAAAAGGCTCTGGTGCCTCTGAGAGAAAAACACGAATGTCTCCCAAGTGCTAAAATGTGCCCCATGCACTGAATTGTGACCCTTTCTTCCGTTCGTCTCCCCACTTCGTGTCAATTTGAGACAACATTCACTAAGTGAAAGCAGATAACGCCGGAAGGTAACAAGGGGGCATGTAACCCTTTTTATCCTGAAATTTATAAAAAAACAAAGTCTAGTTTTGACAATTGGTAGCTGTTCAGTACCCTAACAACAAACAATAAAACACAATGTTCAAATAATCAAACATTCACTGGGGCTTACCGTCAAGGGAATGCTACACTTTTACAATCAGTGATGGCATAGGAGTGAGGTTTTTTCTTCCAGCACACTATGACATTTGAGAGAAGGCCGTGTTTGTATTTAGCGACAGGTGCTAAGTGGCCAGCAGGGACTGGTAGTGGGCAGCCAGCCGCCCTGGTCGCTGTCCGGAGACGCCGGGTAGCGGGTCGTGTCATCATGGTGCATCATCTGAGCGGTAATGGGTGGCGGTGAAGGGGGCGGCGCGCCGGCCACCACCGCCGCCGCAAACAAAGAACGACGTCGGAGCCGGGTCGGCGGCGGTGCGGCTGTCACGTGCTGGCGCGGCAGGCCCAGTCTGTGACTTGGCCGCGCGCGGGAGGGTGGGTGCACAGGTGCGCCGGCCAAACGCCAGCAGCCCGTGACTACCAGTCGTGGCTTGGAACTGGGCCGGTGGCCAGTGAAACGCTCCGATCGACCTGGAGTCCAAACATTAAACGGGTTTCAGCAGAGAAATCTCAGGTGAGGCCTTGCTGGGGAATTGGCGTGCTTTGCATCAATAGAAGAGAGAAAGAGATAGGAATTTCAGTGGTAGAACACCTGCCTGCTGAGCCAAAGGGATCGGAATTAATTCCCTGTGTGTTCTCCGAATATATTTAATCGGATCACCGAAAGCACCCTCAACAGGATGAGAGCTGGCCATTGCGTAGGATCTCCGAAGTTAGTACGTCAATGGACCGGCACAATGCTAACCCTGTCACATGTCGATTGGGGCGTTTCACACGACGTCTTTGACCAGTAAAAATCCCCTGGTGTTTACTGTTCTGTCTGCTTTAATCAGTGCGCGTGGCCGGCACCGACCCATCTGGAGAGGGGGCTCCTTCTTTGGCAATCCTTCCTGGAGCCGATTTCTCCAGTAGCGTCCTTGTGCTCCGGGCTTCGATCGCATTATGAGGGCACAGACGCTGCGAAGGTATAGAAAAACAAACACGAGTACTTCCTTATAACCAAAAAATCTGAGAGAGAGAGAGAGAGAGAGAAGAGAGAGAGAGCGAGAGCAAGGCGAGAGCGAGAGCGAGAGGGAGGAGAGAGAGAGAGATGTGAAGGACGAGTGATTTGGTAATGAATTAGGCAGTGATAAGGGAAGCCCCGAATGCCGAAAGTTTTGGCAGATGGCTATCTATGAGGAGGTGACAGAAAAAGTTTGTGGAAATTTTTTCATGGTTCAAAGAGACAAACATAATGCTTTCACAACCATATAGCTTGATTGTGATAGGCGTAGGAACGTGAGAACATTGGGGCAGGGTGTATTTTCACGTCTCTTTTCAGTCAACGGCATAAGTTCAGTTGTTAATATAATGAATATTGTGGGGTTGTGGGGACATAGCCCCTCTGGTCCCCCTTTTCCCTACGCCAATAGGCGTATATGGCGCCTATCGGCATATATGTTGACCGTTTATGATTTCCACTTTGCCACGCAGTGACCAGGCCCCAGTTTCACAGTTCTCTGGCCACCGTTCTTTCTTTGACTGTTGTGTTAAGCCGCCTGACCATTAAGGATAGTGGATTTCGCAGCAGCTCGTCCGATTGGTGCCCGGGATTTTCCGGCGTAAGGCCACCAGGGAACGAAAGGGAGGGGAAATGGTGGGACAGAGGGGCTGATTAGACCTTCTGCCTGAAGCGGGTGAAGAGACGAATCCCTCTTCCCCTGAACCTGAGGTGACGGGGTGGGTGGAGAGATGAACCCCTCCACCCCTGAACATGCAGTGACGGGGCAGGTGGAGAGACGCACCCCTCCACCCCTGAACCTGAGACGGGGGCCACCCCCACGACGGGGAACCCCCACCCCTGAACATGCAGTGACGGGGTGGGTGGAGAGATGAACCCCTCCACCCCTGAACATGCAGTGACGGGGCAGGTGCCCCCCGCAGGAGGGGGGGGAAACGGCCGGGGCCCGGGGAGAGAGAACCCCTCCACCCCTGAACTGCAGTGACGGGGCGGGTGGAGAGATGAACCCCTCCACCCCTGAACCTGCAGTGACGGTGGATGGTGAGAATGGCTCATCGCCTATTGGCAAAGCCTATTACCTTAAAATCATCATTGTTGTGTCTGGGATGCACAAGGACATCTCTTTCATCTCCTTTATCTAAGATTAAAGCCCGGAGATGGGATGCCGATTTGTTCGGATGTTTAGGTATTCTAGCCTGTCAGCGGTGGGGTGGGTGAATCATACCACCGACAGTCGTTCCGTGCAGGTTGGATCACGCTCCTTAGTTGGCGAAGGCGAGTCTTTTTGAACCGTCAACCAAAGCGTGGGCCAATATCGACTTAAGAGCGGGCTTTTCGGCAATACTGAGTAGGTATGATGCACGATTTTCAGGAAACCTTCCATTTTCTCGATTAAAGGAAATGTGGCACCTTGGTCGAATCCTGGAATTTAGTGTAAGTAGGGGAACTTTTAGCCAAAATTCAAGGAAGTGTCCATGGTTTCTCTGAAAAAATGTACAATAAGCCCAATATTCTGATTTTTAAAATGCTCCTCTAGAGAAAGAAATAAACATATGCCCGTGGATAATGTCATGATCTGGCAACCACCACCATATTCAATACGCTTGAAGGGCTTCGATTGGCTGATACTCACCGTGACGTCAGCCTTTGTCGTTACACCAACAGTCATAACTGTCAATCACTGTGGCCTGATGCTAAGGGTACATGAGGGGTACATTTCAGGTAGGTTTGAGCTTTTTTCTACGTAAATCTCGAGTTTCAAGGCAAATGATATGTTGAGTACTGGGTTTTCTGACTTGCTTTACAGCTTGTTTATCTCAGTTAAAATCACTTTATGAAGGTGCCACATTTCTTTTAAGCGTTGCCTGCACGCCCATTTTGAGGGATGAGAGGGAACAAGATCCGGGTTTTGATTACACCATATCGTTGCTGGTGTTTTCCGCTAGTGTTTCATAGTGGAGGAGTTCGGAGTGATCCGAGTCGGCGGGCGGCTACCATGTTCGGGCGCTGGTCAGGACTTCCTGCCTGGGTGTGCCGGGCAGTGGTGACCGGTGGTCAGGACTACCTGCCCGGGTGTGCCAGGGCAGTGGTGACCGGTGGTCAGGACTACCTGCCCGGGTGTGCCGGGCAGTGGTGACCGGTGGTCAGGACTACCTGCCCGGGTGTGCCGGGCAGTGGTGACCGGTGGTCAGGACTACCTGCCCGGGTGTGCCGGGCAGTGGTGACCGGTGGTCAGGACTACCTGCCCGGGTGTGCCGGGCAGTGGTGACCGGTGGTCAGGACTACATTCCCGGGTGTGCCGGGCAGTGGTGACCGGTGGTCAGGACTACATTCCCGGGTGTGCCGGGCAGTGGTGACCGGTGGTCAGGACTACATTCCCGGGTGTGCAAAGGCAGTGGTGACCGGTGGCGACCTTTCCCAGGACCCGGGGCAGGTGCACCGCTGCTGTCAGCCGCCGCACCTGCCTAATGGCTACCTCCGAGTGGCGGCCGGTCGGCAGGCTCACCGCCAGCCGGCCGCCCCCTTTTTGCGGCTCGCGGTATTGGGAGAGGTAGCACGAACGGGACTATCCCTCTAACAGTGGGGCGCTACAGTGGTCTGAACGTGCAGCCTCACTACTATCTTTCGGGCACTGGTGGCCTCTGCCGTCCATCGCTGCTGGGAAATGAGATAGAATAAGGTATTATCCTCAGGTTTCATTTCGAGCGGGACATGACGAAATATTTCGTTCTGAAAATGTCACGGGTAAAAGCAGAGTGCGACGAAACAGGATAACGTATTGGATGCATATTGCGGTACGGAATGGAACGAGAAAGACTGAGGTAGGACGGGATGGGACGGGAAAGACTGGCGTGGGACGGAACAGGGCGGGACCGACAAAAGTGAGATGAAATGGGACGGTCCATATCGAATTGGGACGGGACACACTGAAGTGGGACGGAATGGGACGGGACAAGCTCAAGTGGGACAGAATGGGACGGGAAATATTTTAGTGGGACGGTACATGCTGAAGTGGAATGGGATGTGAGGGGACGGAGTCAGTTGGATGGGACGGAAAGGTATGCATGCCAAAATGTTGCACACTGGCCTCCAGCTTACAGACCTTTTTGGAAACTGGTTTCGTGTTCTGAACTTTATTTTGTAGTCTAGTTTTTTTACTCCGATACCAGACCTCTTGATCGCCCGTCGCTGTTAACAGTGCACAAAAGCCCAGGAAACGTAGCCTACACAGTTCTTTTGTTATGCTTTTAGATAACTCATGTTAAGTAGTTCAAGCCAGTCATTCATAGGAGCGAAGAGCTGTCCTGAATGAATACCAGTGAAAACAGGTAGACCACGCAAACGTTCTTTCACGCTCCGTTAGTGGCTGATGTTTCTTGGTAGCCTGTCGCTGTAAAATACTCAATCTGGGGGGCAGTATTTGTAATGATTGAGGCTTCCACTCCAATGCACCTTTTACATCCAGTGCCACTGCCTGCTTACGGACCATGTGGAATCTATTGCACCTCGCCAGTTATCTAGTAATTTACGTTGAAAAACAGTTTCCGTCTCGTATTCGCACGCTTCGTTAGACATGCTTTATTGAGTGGTGTGGCCGAGGTATCTCAGAGCGTATGGTACAGCCAGTTTCATACTGATTGGTAGGCCGTGGCCATTTTTGCGAAATAACGCTCAAGTGATGTTTCCTGCCAACACCATTGCTGCCTCATCTGCTGCGTTTTAACTGGATGTATGAACTGACGTGCGAAAATACTTCGTCGGGTCCCAAATTCGGAAGTAATTGAGAAAAGATTGTTCTGTCAGGCAAACAATTCCATCATATCCCGGCTTTTCTACGGGCAGGAAAAGTCTGTGCTTCTCTGCACCTTTTGCAGCTACGAATCTGTCACGTTCGAGAACTTAACTCTGCTGTCGTTAGCGCTGCCTCCAAATCCGGACCCGCTGGCACAAATCAGTCTCCACCAATGTATCCAGCAGTATATGCATGGCGATTCCATTTCAGGCTGGACATGTTCAAATTGTCAGCGGCAACAGGACACCTACAAGAAGTTCGGCATCGAGCGACTGCCACCTGTGGTGATTATACACCTGAAGCGGTTTTCCTACAGCGAAAACGCCTTGCACAAGACAAAGACGCATGTTTCTTTCCCTCTTAGTGACCTTGATCTCAGTATAATGGTTAGCAGGCCTTCGCAGTTCTCTGGCAGCTTTGTATATAATATGTAGTAACACCATGGCAGCGCCCAGACCGGCCACTACACCGCCTTCTGCTGGAACCAGCCAGCCGCGCGTTGGCACCGCATGGACGATGGTTCTGTAATGGAAGTGCCGGCCGCAAAAGTAAACACGGCATCAGCCTACCTACTTTGCTATGCCGCCAGAGATGTGCCACAATGCGCACGTGGTGAAATCTAGGTGTGTTGCGATTTCAAATAATTTTTATTGTCTGCAAATAATCAACGGGTGAAATTGCCCTTTGCATATTAAGTCAGTTGGATGAAATGTACCTATGAATGTAATGTGCCTACCATTGACGAGTGAATGACCTTCAGATTTATTGCTTTCTGTACTGATGGAGAGCTGACCTGCTTTTTGACCGAATATGTGACAAATTGAATCTGAAGTAAATTTTGGCAATACTGCTTTAACTGTTTGCCTTAATATGTTCCGCCCGATGTTTCTGAGCTAATTCTGAGCTAATTAGGATAGTGAGTCCAAATACATTTTATCGCCAGAAAAATTGAGAAAAGACACAGAAAGCGATCGGGGTCAGCGAAAACATTTTTTGTCCTTAATTTTCAAAATTGACGTCTCATCCAGATTTCAGGGGTCCACAGTTAAAGAGCTCTTCAAAATACATTACTTCAGACGCAACCTTTTGTGAGAAGTGTAATCGTTTTTAAGATATTTCTTAAAACAAGTGACACTAATACCTACCCACCAATCAGTGCGGAACCGGCTGTACATACATGGGCAGGATCGATATTATTTAAAAGAGTGCAGTTTTTATCTGAAGCCCGACAGGGTTCCCTACAACTCATTCGAAAGATGCCGTACTAGACTGCGGTGACGGACCGGGTTTACCTGACTGTAGTGACGGACCGGGTTTACCTGACTGCGGTGACGGACCGGGTTTACATGGACGGACTGGGTTTACCACGCGGTGACGGGGCCAGGTTTACCTGACTGCTGCCTCAGACCGTGTTTACCTGACTGGGCTGACGGACCGGGTTTACCTGACTGCAGAGACGGACCAGGTTTACCTGACTGCGGTGACGGACCAGGTTTACCTGACTGCGGTGACGGGGCCAGGTTTACCTGACTTCAGAGACGGACCAGGTTTACCTGACTGCGGTGACGGGCCGGGTTTACCTGACTGCGGTGACGGGCCAGGTTTACCTGACTTCAGAGACGGACCAGGTTTACCTGACTGCAGTGACAGGCCGGGTTTACCTGACTAACGGACCAGGTTTACCTGACTGCGGTGACGGGCCAGGCTTACCTGACTTCAGAGACGGACCAGGTTTACCTGACTGCAGTGACGGACCGGGTTTACCTGACTGCGGTGACGGGGCCAGGTTTACCTGACTGCCTCAGACCGTGTTTACGACTGGGCTGACGGACCGGGTTTACCTGACTGCAGAGACGGACCAGGTTTACCTGACTGCGGTGACGGACCGGGTTTACCTGACTGCGGTGACGGACCGGGTTTACCTGACTGCGGTGACGGGGCCAGGTTTACCTGACTTCAGAGACGGACCGGGTTTACCTGACTGCAGTGACGGGCCGGGTTTACCTGACTGCGGTGACGGGCCAGGTTTACCTGACTTCAGAGACGGACCAGGTTTACCTGACTGCGGTGACGGGCCGGGTTTACCTGACTGCGGTGACGGGGCAGGTTTACCTGACTTCAGAGACGGACCAGGTTTACCTGACTGCGGTGACGGACCGGGTTTACCTGACTGCGGTGACGGGGCCAGGTTTACCTGACTGCGGTGACGGACCGGGTTTACCTGACTGCGGTGACGGACCGGGTTTACCTGACTGCGGTGACGGGGCCAGGTTTACCTGACTGCGGTGACGGACCGGGTTTACCTGACTGCGGTGACGGGGCCAGGTTTACCTGACTGCGGTGACGGGGCCAGGTTTACCTGACTGCGGTGACGGGGCCAGGTTTACCTGACTGCGGTGACGGTGCCAGGTTTACCTGACTGCGGTGACGGGGCCAGGTTTACCTGACTGCGGTGACGGTGCCAGGTTTATCTGACTACAGTGACGGGCCAGGTTTACTGGGCTATGGATGAATGCGAAATATCATTTTCGTGCTATCAGACCTGTCGAATTATTTGATATTAGCAGTCATTAGGACTTTTTGTAAGAAATAGAATTGTACGGCGTATCTTATCATTGGTCTAAAGACTATCATGAAGATCGTCAACGGCAGTTCAAGATCAGTTTCCAAATGTACAAAACGTTGTCAGAAGCTCACCCGAACGTCTATTTCAGGGTCGGTTAACTTCTCACCTCGCGTCTACCTTTTTGCCAACGAAATTAATATTCGTGCTGAGAATCTTCCATCATTCACTTTGCCGAAGACACACAGCTTTCGGTATCGGGCCATACATCAAACCTCCATTGTATGACTACATCGCTTGAAAAATACATATCTGTTCAACTCAACTGTCTATCTCAAAACTCACTGAAAATTTAAGCCTCCAAAACACAAGACAACAATCTTCAGTTTGGACAAGTATGGAAGTTCGGGTGTGCTTTGTGTATGTGTAACATTTTGAGTCGTGCCACGATCTCGCAAAAAGCGCAGTCATAGTCTTCAATTTTGTTAAGTTTTGTGCGGAGAAAGTGAAGTATAATGGGGGTATCATTGCCCACCAGATTTTGATCATCTGACCTCTAAGGTCAGAGATGGAGGTAATCTTGATTTACACGTTTTGCGAAAATTTGTCATCTGAAGACAAATAGAACCCTATTTCTCAAGATAGAACAATGCGGTTAGTGGCGTCATGTAGATACTTGAGTTTTTTCAGATACAATTCCCCGTATATTGTAACCCGTAAAGGACTTGATGACTAGACCTCTGAAGATCGAATTTTAAGGCTTATCATTTTGTCCAACTTTGCCTTACCCGAATTCTGAAAAAGTCGATCAAAACATGATTTTAAATATGCATTTTGACACTAACTAAAATTATGATACACACTTTATAAATTCCCGGTCATGTATGTCATCTTTCGTCTCCAGCTTTAGTGCCGAGCTGCCCTGAAGCTATCAACGGATAGTTGCTTGCTGTGTGGCCTGTACCGGTCAGATTTGGATGACGGTTTCTGTGTGGTATGGTTGCATGAATCTCTTAATAGTTGGGCGCCGTCTTACGACTTTACCTGCCCGGCAAGAGGTGAAACATGGTCGCCATATTTGATCCGGAGCCATGTTCAGAAACTGTGTATGGTGGGTGTCGCCGGATCATGGAGTGCTGCCATTCCTTTTTACTAAAGGTCGAATGTAGACGAACTACGAGAGGGTGATGTACAGAAGTTTGTGCATGGGATGTTGAATGGCTATGTTTTACATCCAATCGGCATGGCTGTCTTACTTCCTCTCTGTCTAATTTGGGGAATTCTTTTGGGGAATTCTTACGCCCAGTAAAATCAAGACGATCTCCGGAAATTTCCAAGTTTATTGGCCTCATCTTTGGAAGGAGAGCCAGTGGTCACGTACTGACTAAATTATATATGACATTACTTGATATTGCTTGGCTCTGGTGAGATGTAACCCCCCCCCCCTCCCTGAAGTGTATTTATTGTGAAAAAGTAAATGTTCCGGAGGTGCCGGGCTTGCTAACCAGCTGGCAATGGCTTACGACCAAGAAGAGTTAGACAGTATTCAGTTTAGGAAGCGGACGAGTGATGATGGGCGTTATACCCTTGAGACAGTGTAGAAACGGACGAGTGTGATGGACATTATACCCTTGAGACAGTGGGGACGAGTGTGATGGACATTGTGATGACCCTTGAGACTGTTTACGAACGGACGAGTCTGATGGACATTACACCCTAGAAACAGTGTAGAAACGGACGAGTGTGATGGACTTTGTGATGACCCTTGAGACTGTTTACGAACGGACGAGGGTGATGGACATTACACCCTAGAAACAGTGTAGAAACGGACGAGTGTGATGGACTTTGTGATGACCCTTGAGACTGTTTACGAACGGACGAGGGTGATGGACATTACACCCTAGAAACAGCGTAGAAACGGACGAGTGTGATGGACTTTGTGATGACCCTTGAGACTGTTTACGAACGGACGAGGGTGATGGACATTACACCCTAGAAACAGTGTAGAAACGGACGAGTGTGATGGACTTTGTGATGACCCTTGAGACTGGTTTACGAACGGACGAGGGTGATGGACATTACACCCTAGAGACAGTGTAGAAACGGACGAGTATGATGGACTTTGTGATGACCCTTGAGACTGTTTACGAACGGACGAGGGTGATGGACATTACACCCTAGAGACAGTGTAGAAACGGACGAGTGTGATGGACTTTGTGATGACCCTTGAGACTGTTTACGAACGGACGAGGGTGATGGACATTACACCCTAGAAACAGTGTAGAAACGGACGAGTGTGATGGACTTTGTGATGACCCTTGAGACTGTTTACGAACGGACGAGGGTGATGGACATTACACCCTAGAAACAGTGTAGAAACGGACGAGTAGTGAAGGACGTTACACCCTTAAAGGGAATGTGGCGCCTTGGTCGAATACGGGAATTTAGTGTAATTAGGGGAACTTTTAGCCGAAAATCAAGGAGGCGTCCATGGTTTCTCTGAAAAAATGTACAATAAGCTCGATATTTTGAATTTTAAAATTCTCCTTTAGGGAAAGAAATGAATATCTGCCTGTGGATGATGTCATGATCTGGCAGCCACTACCATATTCAATACGCTTCAAGAGCTTCGATTGAATTCGATTCAATTCGAGCACTGTGACGTCAGCATATGTCGTCACACAAGCAGCCATGAGAAATGTGGCCTGCTGCTAAGGGCACATGAGGGGTACATTTCAGGTAGGTTTTAGCTTTTTCTACGGAAATTTCGAGTTCCAAGACAAATGATATATTGGGTACCGGGTTTTCGGACTTGCTTTACAACTTGGCTATCTCAGTTAAAATCACGTTATGAAGGTGCCACAGTCCCTTTAAGACAAGTGTACCAACGTACGAGGGCGATGGACGTTACACCCTTGAGACAGTGTACAAAGAGCACGTTTGGCGAGGTTTTCGCGCAACTTTCATCCCATTATTCGTGGTAAAATTCCAAAGTAGCCTTTTTAAATCATTGAAGCGGACACTCGCGATGGTGAAGTTGTCGTTGTTGCTGACTTCGCCGAAAGTTATACCACTGAGGGAATAAAATCTAAAGTCAGCTGGAACAAAACGCCATATGAAATGGCGTCCCTCGGTGTGTATGCTGGCGTACTGGTTGGCAGGGGCGTAACACAGTGAGCATGTGAATGTTTTTTATGGAAGTTCCGTAGAGCGAAGAAGAGGGAGCAGAGGGCTCGGAGAGTGCAGTCACGCACATAAAATAGGAAGTGCTTGCGGGCAGTCGATTCCCTGACGACGTACTGAGTATCTACGTCGCCTTTTCTGCGGTGAGCCACACCAGTGAGTTGAGCTTCCACACAGCTGAAAATCTGTGGCGGTGCTTTCCAACGGTGAAGAGCTCTCTTCAGACTTTAATGGTTGCTCGGTCACCTCTAGAAGTGAACGATTATACACGTTTGGTGGCACAGATGAATCACAACTGCCCCACTTCTCACACGCTGCAATATCCAAACACCTGTTGCATTTGTTTCAAGGGGAATTATCGAAGTGGGAAAGAAGATAGGCTCCCAACGTCCCAGCAAAATATACTATTTTCCTGTGCAAGCTGCATCTCAAAGTACGGTTTTCACACAAAAATCGAGCGTGCTCAATCATGATGCTGAGTTTGGCATGCCCTCTGAGTGACACCTTTATAGCTACGGAGCACGGCAAAGGTCCTTGTGACGGCCTGGGTGGTGCACTCTAAATACTTACATGGAATGCAAGTCTTCAGGTCACCTAGATTGAAACAGCGTATAACTTATTACATTTTTTAAACGATGTGGCCTTCAGGCTCACTTCGATTTTTTAAGGGTTGATGAGTATAAAGGAAGAAATGCTGTCGTCGAAATCTCTGGCAGCCGTCGCGTGCCCGGAACCAGGTTCTTCGCTGCCGTCTGTGCAGGGAGGCAGGAGGTTAGGCGCAGACCTTGAGTTTGTCAACAAGATAACATTTTGATACATGGGCATCGCTGTGAAATGTTTTGTCTACCTTTGGAATGCATGAGAGTACCTTTGGAATGGAATGAGTGTGGGCCATCATAAGAATGCATGTATGTACATCCATACGGATATCGATTTTATCCACTAACCTTAACACGCGCATTGACGGGGGTCTGAGCCACCTTCGCCTTGACGGGGGGGTGGGTACCCGCCCCCTAAGACCTCGAGAACCACGGTAGGTAGCGAAAAACGGTAAACGGTGTTGGGTAGCCCATCCACTTCTCCATCGAAAATATTTGTATCATTTTTTTGTCAGGTCACATTTAGGGGCACGAGAGGTCAAAACATGCCGTCATAGGGATAACATGTAAATTAAGGTTTTCGGCCATTACATCTGAACAAGTAAAGATACAGCAAAACGACTTGAATTGTATGAATTCTCGCAGTAAGCCAAATCGAATGATATATAGTTTGACCTTGCTAGGTCAAATCAAGGATTTGACCTGACCTGAGGTCAGGTCAAGGTTAAATTATATAAAATGCATATCATTAGAACTGTAAAGACAAGGCGAGTCTAATGCAGCTAGAATAAACGCTCTATCACCCTTCGTTACTGAGTTATTCAGTAAAAACAATTTCTCCCATGTATTTCCAATGGAGAGGTCGTGCCTCGTACCTGACCTTAGGTCATCGACATCAAAAATACCGGAACATATTTTAAAGAACTCGGTGGGCCCATTATGTGATGAGTTTCAACCGGATAAGTCCACCCTGATCCGACTTATGCTATCTTAAACTTTTTTGTGGTCGGGTCACTTGACCTGTACTGGTGACCTGACCTGAGATGACCTAACCTTAAAATTTTCAGAGAAGTTGTAAAAATGATGAGGAAAATGAATGCCAAGTACGGCGGCGCTACGCGCCGCCGTTTTTTTGCTATCTCCGAAAAACCCGAGGGGGGGGCGGGTACCCGCCCCCGTCAATGCGCGTGTTAAAGGAGGGATGAAAAAACACCGATGCATTGCCATCGGCACGCACACTAAATTGGACCAATCATTCAGCAAACGATAGCTTGCTTCCATTCTCAGAGCTTAGCCTTATATTTGTTTTTATTCTTCCAGCTTATTCTTGAAGCTTGACTAGAAATGTTTCAAAGGTTCCAGCCCTCCCGTAGTTCGTCTATCATCTTGGGAAACGAGTCCGGCCACACGCAGCACACATTTATATTCATTCAAATGAAAATAGAGTGACTTCCACCCGTGACTTTCAAGGTAAGGTCATAAGGCCACTATCAACCATTAGATACCTATCCAGAATACCACACATCAGTTTTTATCCAGATAAGTACAAGCCACACAGCAAGCAAATATTCGTTGATACTCTCAGTGCATACTCTGGTAAATAAGGCTGGAGAAAAAGTTTATCATATCTGGCCATAGTCGTATAAAGTGCCCACTGCATTTTTTTGTTGTTGTAAACATTCTCTTGCAGGATCATGTATTCTCATATATGATATGATGAGGGGCTGCTCAAACTCATTTGGAAAGGCTGGACAGAATTCAGCACAAATTTATTATGTGGTTAGCCGTCCACATTCATACATCTCGGCCTTCTATTACGCTTTCTTATCACGACCTATTAAATTTATTCAAAATCGCCAGCCTCTCGCAAAAAGATATCAATATAATTTATGTGTCATTAAAAAATAATAATGGGCAAAATAGACTCCGCCTTCCTGCTTGGGAGCCGCCCCTTTCACGTCCCTCAGCGTCGAACCAAGAGGGCACAACTACGAATTTTTCAGGTTCCATTTGGCCACGTTGAAACTGTAAAGCGAGGTGCTTTTATTCGTGCTTTACTTTGTTTCAATGATTTCACAATCAAGTGCCCCACAATCGATCCGTTTACCACCAATTGCCATATTTTTAAAGGTGCTGTAGTGAAGCACATCAGGCACCACCTGTTTTGATTATCGTGTGGCTCTTGTTTTTAGTGTATGTTTTAGTGAAAGTTTTTACCTTCATCTTGTGTTTTTGTTTGTGCTTTTATCTGCACATCTTGTATACCCACTTTTATTTTTGTAGAGTCTTTATGTCGTAATGATGTCTTATTTGTACAATGTTTTAATGACACCAAGACTTAGGGCGAGCGCGTGACTTTGTTGCCTATCTCGGAATGCCACGGGTATAATTTGTATCATTTCATTGTAAGTACCGTGTCTTTGTTTTACTTATTTGACTTGAGCTATTGGTGGGTAATACCTGTTGCTCATTGACATGAATAAATACAACTAAAATAAAAATATATTTTAGAATAATAGATATGGTCAAAATTGAGTAAAGTGGCATTCATAGAATTTGACTTCCAGACGTCAACGGTCACGTAGAGATAAGCGATCAGAAATGGCTTGCATCTTGTTGAGCAATTAATTCTCTAAATTCTGACACTATTTGCGTTGTTGTTCCTTGATTATAACTTGAATTGTATTCATTTAAGATGACAACGTCGACAAAAATGTGCAACCTAAGATTATCTCTATCTCCAAACTCATAGGCCTCAGACGACTTAAGTTCAGTATGTATCGATAGTTCTATGACGACTACCCCTTCAGAAAGGTTTGCGAAATCGGAGGCTTTTATGATTTCGCATTGAACAACCCTTTTACACGTTTATATTTTTGCATTTTCACTGCCTGTTCATCTACTTGAAGTGGTATGATAAACGTTATCTATTAAGGATTTTCCAAATAAAGTAAACTGAAATAAAAAAGGCTGAGGTATTGTGGCAGACATGTTTCAGGGCTTGTGTGATTTCGGTCAAATAGGTGCTGTAAGTAGACTTGGGGCAGTGTTTGTAAATTGATCAAAAACAAACCTTACTCGTAGCTTAGCACAAGTACCACCTAGAAGGTGGAAAGTTTCGATGCAATGGTAGGCTGAAAGGCTGCGGCTGAAGGCGCGGCGTGAGTAGCTGGCGGAGCGGGGAGGTCCGCCGTGAGCAGCTGGCGGAGCAGGGAGGTCCGCCGTGAGCAGCTGGCGGAGCGGGGAGACCCGCCGTGAGCAGCTGGCAGTGCGGGGAGGCCCGCCGTGAGCAGCTGGCAGTGCGGGGAGGCCCGCCGTGAGCAGCTGGCAGTGCGGGGAGGCCCGCCGTGAGCAGCTGGCAATGTGGGGAGGCCCGCCGTGAGCAGCTGGCAGTGCGGGGAGGTCCGCCGTGAGCAGCTGGCGGAGCGGGGAGGTCCGCCGTGAGCAGCTGGCAGTGCGGGGAGGCCCGCCGTGAGCAGCTGGCAGTGCGGGGAGGCCCGCCGTGAGCAGCTGGCAATGCGGGGAGGCCCGCCGTGAGCAGCTGGCAGTGCGGGGAGGCCCGCCGTGAGCAGCTGGCAATGCGGGGAGGCCCGCCGTGAGCAGCTGGCAGTGCGGGGAGGCCCGCCGTGAGCAGCTGGCAGTGCGGGGAGGCCCGCCGTGAGCAGCTGGCAGTGCGGGGAGGTCCGCCGTGAGCAGCTGGCGGAGCGGGGAGGCCCGCCGTGAGCAGCTGGTGGAGCGGGAGGCCCGCCGTGAGCAGCTGGTGGAGCGGGGAGGCCCGCCGTGAGCAGCTGGCGGAGCGAGGAGGCCAGCCGCGGCGCCGCCGACCCAGAAAGTCGCGCTGCAGCGCCGTCTCGGCCGGCCCGGTCTCGGAAAGCGTGTCGGCGGCCGGCCGGGCCGGGCCGGACGGGTTTGGAGAGTGGGGGCAGCTCCCTATTATGCAGGCGACTGCAGCGGCGCCGGTCTGCAGCCGATGGTGGGTTCGATGTGGCCGGGGCCGGGACCCGCTCCTGCTCCAGCTGCTGTACCACCCACCACCTCTTCACCCGTGGCCTCAATGATATATTGTTCTATGGTAAGGTCAATCTTAGGTTTTCCTGTGGAATCCTTGTTCATAACCCTTCAGTTCATAGCCCTTCATAGCCCAGAAGTCGGAATCAACTCATAGATTTTCTGAAAACTCTGCAACTGTGGACAGCTTGAAAAAGATGGTAAAGGTTTAGGCCATCTGTCTGAGCTCTTCTGCATCTGCTATACGAAGCCATAACAATTGAATCAATGTTCTAACGCTTGACTTTTGAAAATGTTCAGAGCAGAATTCTTTCTTCCTTTGAAAATGTTCAGAGCTACATTTCAGGTGGCGCCATCAACCTTTCAGGGGCCTGTGACCATTTCAGGGGGAGGTGAGGGTTGTTGGGGGCGGTAGGTCAAGTGCCCGGTTGCCTCCCGGATCCGCCTATGTATTGGGGCTTTTGGCTGAGTAAAGGCCCGGCCCCTGGGAGCTATGCTTTTTCTCCGCGGCTGCTGAAGTTCCGATTTCGTGGACGTTTTCTGGCGCACTGAGTATTTTCAGTGGCCAAGGTCTGTCGCAGTCTCTGGTTGGCGAGTTGGGTTTTTCCACCCCTGCATCTATTCCATCAGCTGTGATGTGTATCTCGAGTGCTGACGTTATAGCGTCATGTAATCGGAATGATGTCAATTTCACCTCACTTGAGGGTCAAGGTAAAATTCAAAGACTCAGGTCATACCAAAATTTCCAAGGTCATTGGCACTAGTGCTTCCGGTCAGATGATGTTAGCCAGTATAACGTACGTATGTTGAGTTATTGCGTCAAAGTTTAAATTACCTGAGGTCAAGGTCTAGCTCACAGGGCGATCTCAGAGGCGTTCCTGTGAAACGCCGCGAGGCTAGTGGGAAGTTTTGACCTTTTTGTGGGTTGTAACACTTCCGGATGTTGGGACAACCACAACTTCTTCAGCGAGTCGCGTGCTTTCTGTGCTGGCTGCTCTATTTCGTAGTTTTGAATGTGTTGAAATGCGGCAGTAGTGCAGTTTGCGCGATAGTTTAAAGGGGATGGCACAGTAAGGGTCTGGCAGATACAGGTGCCGGCGATTCCAGCCAGACGTTTTTGGGGGCAAATGATAAGGTAGAACTGCAGCGCGCAAAAGCTGTAATTTCTTTCTTGCTCAGTTCAGTCTTGCCCGGGGTGACTGTTGAGGTTCAGGTTGGCTCAGCTCAGTCGTGGCCGGGGTGACTGTTGAGGGTCAGGTTGGCTCAGCTCAGTCGTGGCCGGGGTGACTGTCGAGGGTCAGGCTTGCTCAGTTCAGTCGTGGCTGGGGTGACTGTTGAGGGTCGGGTTGGCTCAGCTCAGTCGTGGCCGGGGGTGACTGTTGAGGGTCAGGTTGGCTCAGCTCAGTCGTGGACGGGGTGACTGTCGAGGGTCAGGCTGGCTCAGCTCACCTGCTCAGCCATGGACGTGTGGGTGTCGGTGGTCGGTGCTGTGTCTCTGCCACGAGCGCTGCTGCGGCGGCGCTCGCTGCATCTCCGCCAGTTTCCAGGAAGCCGGCTGCACTGTTGTTGCCGCTGCAGCTGAGGCGCAGGGGAGCGGCGTCAGCGCCGGCCTCGTGCTAATGGCGGCCACGGCCGACCTCCCTCTCCCTCTCCGCACATACCGCCGCCGCGCGAAACTGTTCAAGCCTATTATAAGCTGCCCCCGTTAGGCGGTCTGCAGGTCCGGCGCTGGTTTGCAGAATTCGCGGCCAACCGCAGCCCGAGTGCCACCGGTGACGCCTTGACCGGCTGTTGGCGCTCTCTCTCTCTCTCTCTCTCTCTCTCTCTCTCTCTCTCTCTCTCTCTCTCTCTCTCTCTCTCTCTCTCTCACACCCGCACACGCATTCACGCCCGCACCACGCACACGCACGCACGCACGCACGCACGCACGCACGCACGCACGCACGTACGCACGCACGCACGCACGCACGCACGCACACGCACGCACGCACGCACGCACGCACGCACGCACGCACGACACACACACACACACACACACACACACACACACACACACACACACACACACACACACCACACACACACACACACACCGGTAGTGTATTGGGTTGCTTCGTCACCCTCAAGAAGTGAACCAGAGGGCGCATCATGAGTTCATGAAGGAGCTGAGCTGCCTCCGACGAGAAGGGCAACCTGTAAGCGTAATAGGCAGCCAGTCAGGTATAGCTGACAAAATTATATTTCTGAGTTAGCGCCCTAAATGGTTTGTCCTGGGACAGCCTGTAGTCAGTAGTTGTTACTGTGCTAGCGGCCGGAGATGAAGTCGTTCCCGGGCAGCTGGTTTTGACCTCTGTGTCAGTAGTTGTTACTGTGCTAGCGGCCGGAGATGAAGTCGTTCCCGGGCAGCTGGTTTGACTCTGTGTCAGTAGTTATTACTGTGCTAGCGGCCGGAGATGAAGTCGTTCCCGGGCAGCTTGGTTTGACTCTGTGTCAGTAGTTGTTCCAAACTAGCGGCCGGAGATGAAGTCGTTCCCGGGCAGCTGGTTTGACTCTCGTGTCAGAAGTTGTTACACTGTGCTAGCGGCCGGAGATGAAGTCGTTCCCGGGCAGCTGGTTTGACTCTGTGTCAGTAGTTATTACTGTGCTGGCGACCAGAGATGAAGTCGTGTTCCGGACAGCTGGTTTGACTCTGTGTCAGTAGCTGTTACTGTGCTAGCGGCCGGAGATGAAGTCGTTCCCCGGGCAGCTGGTTTGACTCTGTGTCAGTAGTTGTTACTGTACTAGCGGCCGGAGATGAAGTCGTTCCCGGGCAGCTGGTTTGACTCTGTGTCAGTAGTTGTAATACTGTGCTAGCGGCCGGAGATGTCGTCGTTCCCGGGCAGCTGGTTTGACTCTGTGTCAGAAGTTGTTACTGTGCTGTTAGCGGCCGGAGATGAAGTCGTTCCGGGCAGCTGGTTTGACTCTGTGTCAGTAGTTATTACTGTGCTAGCGGCCGGAGATGAAGTCGTTCCCGGGCCTTCTGGTTTGACTCTGTGTCAGTAGTTGTTACTGTGCTAGCGGCCGGAGATGAAGTCGTTCCCGGGCAGCTGGTTTGACTCTGTGTCAGTAGTTGTTACTGTGCTAGCGGCCGGAGATGAAGTCGTTCCCGGGCAGCTGGTTTGACTCTGTGTCAGTAGTTGTTACTGTGCTAGCGGCCGGAGATGAAGTCGTTCCCGGGCAGCTGGTTTGACTCTGTGTCAGTAGTTATTACTGTACTAGCGGCCGGAGATACGAAGTCGTTCCCGGGCAGCTGGTTTGACTTTCTGTGTCAGTAGTTGTTACTGTGCTAGCGGCCGGAGATGAAGTCGTTCCCGGGCAGCTGGTTTTGACTCTGTAGCAGGTAGTTGTTACTGTGCTAGCGGCCGGAGATGAAGTCGTTCCCGGGCAGCTGGTTTGACTCTGTGTCAGTAGTTGCTTTACTCTGTAGGTGGCCAAGAAGTTGGCGTGTCTTAAAGACGTAAATTCTCTCTTTTTTTGAAAGAATCGAAGTCCGCGCATCCCTTAAATTTTATTGGGAACCAATGAAGAAAACGACACTCGGGGTTGGCGATGAGGTGGTGTGCGAAAGGGAATTCAACTTTCACGCCGCTCACCCAGGCTCGCAAATCCTCGGGCCGGTACTCTGCATAAATCTTTCCAATTCGCATATAATACCCTCCCAACAGGGAGAGTTGGCGACACTGTATGACATCAGTAGTCGGTATGCCGTAAAGCCCTAAAAGTAGTTGACACCCCAGAGGTATATTTCAGCACATGTAACGTACATGCAACACTCGAATACTTCAGAACGGAGCTCTTGTTTTTGATCCACTCTAGTTTTGTTTGTAAAACAAGCTTCGTATCAGAACGGGCAACGACCTCCAGGCAAGGCGACACTGTATCCCACCGAGTTCGATGGACTGGGCTTCAGAAATGGTGCCCAATGTCTGATCATACTTTGCTGATGCGATTCAAACCTTGAAGCAACAGCTAGAACTTGTTAAGAAATTGATGACCCTGACCACCTGGTAGTATGCAACTTTTGTCAACTACGTAACCATTGGGTAAAAACAACGTGCATGTATGTTAGTGAGAACCGCGTGAATGGGGAGCTCAAACTCTGACTTATTGGCTCTACTGGGTGAATCAACAAGTGGCTGACCGAAGTGCTGTATCTGTGTGTGGGTTTGCGGTCCTCCGCAATGACGCAATGCATAGTGACTAAGATGCACGGACTTATCTTTCAGGTCCGTGGGTTTGTTTAGGACGCGGGAACCCATGGCGAGTGGCCCGTCAGAGCGAGCTGGTCTAAAGCACTTTTGTAATTCTGGTAGCCAGTTTCAGACCCCTGCTTAACACATAGCTTTACTGCAAAAATGGAGTTTTTAATCAGACACTGCCTAGTATAGATTCCTGGTGTTGCAAGAGCTGATTAATCTTATAACTCCGGACACTATATGACCCTTTAGTCCTTAACATCTGATCAGCCCTGCAACCCAATTGGATCACCCATCAATCCAACACTGCAAAGCTGCAGGAAAACTGCTGAAACCGATCAAACCAAGGAAAGAGCTGAGAGCCCTCAATTTTTCAGTTGGACGTTGGTGTCACTAGCGTGGGTTTTGCACTGATTCCTGCCTTCACATTGCGTCAAAAACAGGCCTGGCGGGCATGTTCAGAGGAACTGTGGTACCTCCGGAAAATGGATTGTTTTACTTGGCTAGGCAGCATGCTAGTAGAGTATCTCAAAACAACTGTTTGATGCCTAGTTCATTTATCACAAACCTCCCTGTTAGTGGAGAAATAATGGTGAGTTTGGGCAAAACTCGGCACGCTGGTTTCACCCACAGTTCAGAGCTTTGGTTTGCTTCCTCGGGAGTAGAGCCCTTCACCGTGCACGTGGCATCCCTTCAAAATTGATTTGCAGGGTAGTATGATAATGCATGTTACTGGCCACTATTTGTCTGAAGTGATTCACTCAGTACATAATTGCTGGTCTACTAGACCAGAAAGCGAAAAAGTAATTGCTGAAGACTCATCAAAACATATATTCTCCAGATGGTACGAATAATAAACATAGAATCACATCTTTACTAAGCAAACAAAGAATAGCATGTCTAAAAGCAGAATAGTATATTCAACATAGTGTGGTTCAGGATTTCTGATCAGGGAAAGTGCTCCAATTGGCCCTGGATCCGCGTATGGAACATGCCTTACAAGGCAAAGTTCAATGGATGGAGGTTGGCGCCCAGTTCACGCGGCCTTGGCTGGCGGCGGTGCTTGGAAAAGGGCGGCGGCAGGTGCGGAGTTGCTACCGACCACGGGCCCTGAGGCTGGGGAGGCAGGGTCCGGAGCGTGCCAGGTGTAGTCCGTGGGAAACCACCTTTTAATCGGGCTGCACCGGCCAGTGGGTGGCAAGCGACTTCGGTCGCCTGCAGCAGTCGCTTTTGGGCAAGCGCCGCCAGGACGGCGGTCACGTGGTATGGTGCGACTGTGGGCGGGCCAGAGATCACCGCACAGTCCTGTTTGGCCTCACGG
>JAOTON010000991.1:0-210790 GCA_034440635.1 Lepas anatifera | reverse complement strand
TGGTATATGTATTACTTTCTGTTAGAAGAACGATGCTGGGTGTTTTTCTAAATGAAATATTACTATATCATCAGGTCGTCAAATATAAAAATATGGTGCTCGTTTACCTGAATTGCAGTTGCAAAGAACTACTGCAAACCCTCTGAAATTTTATTCTATATATGACAAAGGACAATGGAAATGGAAATTCTATCAACGTTGTTGGATTTTAATATATTCATAAACTAAACCCAATCAGGTGCAAGCAGGAAATGGAACCTCCAATACAGTACGTACCTATCGCTCTTCAAAGTTGGATTTGGAGCACATTTCATGGAATAGTTTTCCAGAGAAATAAAACACGGACGCCAAGCACGATCGAATAAAACCAGTAACAAATTCCTCTGATTCTTGCGGTCAAGGCGTCACCAACATTATATGTCCAATCGAAGGACAAACTTGTTTATGCTAATGGCAGTATCTTACTTTTAATAGGCAAAATGAAAAAGAAGAAGGCAGCAGACGGCGCATTTAGGACAAAGAATCAATATATAGCATATTAGGTATACAAATATTAGTATGACTTTATGAATTATCACGTGATATTTACACTACTTGACCCGAGGTTAATTAAGCTTGAACCTATACGCGCTTAATTTGTTCTTCAAAAGACATGAATGGCTACTTTTATTCTCGAACAGCCATTACTGACGACAACAATCAGCGACAACGACGACGCGTGTTGTTGGAGTGTTTGGAGTGAAGAAGTAATGTTGAATATTGAAGATTTAAGTTTTTGAGGGATTTGAAATGTATTTTGTAGTGTGTTCCACCACTTCAAATGTTTAAAGACAAAAAAGCCAGTGATAAGGAACCTGTTTGATTTTTCCAGTATATTTATTATTTAGGCCATAAAAGCCTATATGCATTATTTCTTCAGGGGCGGATGGGCCTTTAAAATAAGCAATTGAACGATAAGATTATTGATATATTAGAAAACAAATTGAAACCTTGATTGCAACAAATGTAAACGCTGAGGGAAAAGGTATTTAAAAGGAGGTTAAAGCGAGATCGTCGCTGCAAGGTGGCAAATTCAAACTCTTTAACTAGACATCATGTTTACCTTCGTTAAGCCAACTTTTTCGATCAACTCATTTGACTCGCTGTCTAACGGCAGCCCGTAACCTCAACTCATTGATGTGTTGTGAACCAACTCAACTCAACTCAACTCACTTGTCTAATTTTTTAAGACTCAACTCAAACCTCAAAGTCGAATGATTCAGAATTTGAGTTAAACACCAACTCTGACTCTCGCGAGTCGCACAACTCTGGCTCCCAGCGGGGCGCGTCATGCCAGGGGACTGCAGCGAGGCTCGTTTTACCCACTCCTCCACACTGCAACACCAAGGAATTTACCAGTACATACAGCATTTTAAGGACTTATCCAACTGCAATTGTTGGCTGTAAAAATATCGTGATCATACTTCTTTAGAAGCTAATACACGCATAACAAATCAGTTTGTCCTAACCTTTGTTAGTCTTCAGCTACATGATTATAGCCACTTGCAATATCTGTAGGTATCATCCTCAGCTTCACGTCCATAATCCTGCTTCCACACCTCAAAACACCTAATGCAGCTTATGGATTATGGGTGACAATCGTGCCGTGCGCATGCCTAGCCAGTAATAGTGACGTGGAGGCCGACTGCCGGAGGCCGATCAAAGTGTCATATGATTAGCGTTTAATTCTTCTCTTTTTATACAATTTGTTTAATCGGTATGGTCAGATACTACACAAAGCTTTATCTTGAGCGGATAAATCACCATTCCTTTCAATACAAGATGTTGAATATGGTGCCTACCTCAGTGAATATGATGCCTACCTCTGTGCCTACCTAAGTCATATATTTTGTCGTGGCTTCTTAAACTGTGAGGTCATTTAGTTTTACACTACCAAGGTAAAGGGCAACATTTACCAAAAAAAGACTCAAGTCGTATATTTACATTTGTTTGGAAATAGGTTGAAGTATATTGACTGTGAATTTGTTTAAGTTAGAAGCAAAGTTGAGTATTCAATGATTATATTAGAACAAACAAGGTCCTGTATAAGGCTGTGTTGCCGTGGTTCTACCAGGCAGTGACCAGAAATGACTAAAACTTTTGTTTAATTGGTGGAAATGTTAGTATATTCATTGAATTGAGCATTCTACAGTAGGGTGTGTCGTATCCCGGGTAATTGTTTCAGATTAAGCTGCTCCTATGATTTTCTTTTGCCCTGAACACAACGAAACCCGACAATAACCTTCCTTTCCATGAAATTGTAAAACCCATCATGCGCAAAGCCGAAGAAGTTCTGCCTATCTCTTAACAACGGGCGATACTAGCGCACCTGGTGGCGGCCAGAGGGACTAACGACATTACGCTCTATTTTCATCGCCACTGGTCTCATCTTGGTCCTTAAAACATTATTAACGTATTATTAAGCGAGCATACGAATATAAGATTCGATTGAAGGCAATTTTGGATCAATATTTCGTGTGCCTATGCCCCACAGCCAATTCAAATTTCTCCCGGGAGCCCGAGCACCGATAGTTTCGCTTTTGCACTGTAACAGAGACAGCAAATGGGAGTCGTTCGAGCGATCTCGGAAATTTTTAAAGGAAAAATGTCTGTTTTTTCATATGTCTGCACTGCATACATTTTAGATTCTTGCTAACGCCCTAAAAGACGGCCAAGCCTAAGCTTATGCAAACGTAGGTAGATCCTGCAGCGACATTTTTTGCCAACCATCATTCTGATGTGGTAGAAAATGCGATGATGCGCTGCATTTTGCTTCATTTTTCAAGTCATTATTTCGGCTAATGGCACACCAACTGCACAGGTCGAAAGATGCCACCAACTCTCATCCGGTTAGGCGTGTGTGGGGATAGAGCAATCTGTATCCTATTCAGGGGAATTTCTGGAGTCTGCGCTTGGTCCAGATAGTTATGTGCGAGTGTCATTGAAACATGGTTTCGGAATTTTTACAGCTGAAAATGAAATGATTTTGCCTACTGAAAATGGTGGAGACAAGACCCAGTACCTGTCTTGGAATAGTTATGTTACAGTCATTGCAACGCTGTGTGTGGAATTTTGGGATCAAACATGATGTGATTTTCGTTACTTTTACTTGAATGTCTCATACAATGGTCATGTGGACTTATTCAATAATTGTTGTTTTTCAACGCTGCTCAGAGCCATTCTCCTCTTGTCCCCTTTCTCCCAATTTGCCAGTGATTCCGACACGTCAGGTAGCAACAGCGAACCTGATAGTGAGCTGCCCGGGACCGAGTCTTATCCAAATGCTGACAGCATCTCGGTCACAGACTCTGTAGAAAATAGTTATCTCATGTCGGCCTCCCCCACCAGTTCAGTCTCATCCAAATCCCTCAGGCCCGGCAGCCCCCCGGTGCCGAGGAAACTCCAGTACACCCGGAACTCGTCCCCCGTTTCCACTACCAGCGACACGAGTAGCACACATTCCTATCACCTCCGCCCCCGCCCCCCGCAAACCCCCCAGCATCTAAGACATTAAACCACCATGGGTTCAATTCTCCAATGGAACACAAACAGTCTAATTGGGAAATTCCCCTTATTTAAATCAATCTTTGCTGAGAAAAAGCCGGCAGTAGCAGCACTCCAAGAAACCCTCTTTAATGATAATGATAATAACAAATTCAAAATCTCGGGTTACTCTTGGTACCGCCATAATGTAAACGCTACTGTCCGTAAAGGAGGCACTGCCATCCTTATTGAAAATAGCATCCCTCACAGCCAAGTGCCTTTGGTTACGCCACTCGACTGTGTCGCTATTAATGTAGAAATTCAGCACGTCAAATTGACGGTGATTTCACTGTACATCTCTCCAAGCGATCCTGACCCGTCGGCTCGGGACATCGCCCAACTTTTTGGCACAAATCCCCGGCCCTTTGCTACTACTTGGAGACTTGAACGGTCATCATCCCTCATGGGGCAGCGCCACCACCACTCGCAGAGGCGAAATCATCTATGACGCAATAGACTCTCAAAATCTAGTTATCTTAAATAACGGCGCTCCGACCCACCAAGCAATGCGCGGTGGCCATTCTGACACAGCCATTGACATCTCGTGCTGCTCTCCTAGAATTGCGTCACTGTTCACCTGGGAAGTCGAAGACAACCCAGGAATGAGCGATCACCTCCCAATAAAAATTGGTATTCCCATAGGCTCAATCGACCATGTTACTCTTTTTACACCCTCATAGAATCTAAAACGTGCCGACTGGAACAAGTTTGAGGCAGAGGTCGACCTCACACTTGTCACCGGAGGTGACCCCGACTCGGCAGACATTGACTCGGTACTAAGAGCCATCAGCTCAGCAGCACATTTAACAATACCAAAAAGTCAAGGCCCCCGACAGAAAAAAGGAGCCCCATGGTGGAATGCAGAGACGGCACACGCCAAAGCTCAAATGATTAGAGCCAGGAAAGCCTACGAGAGGAGGGCACACAGCCCTACTCGCAATGCCCTCCGGGCAGCCAAAGCCCACTTCCAAAACACGTGCAAGCGGGTCCAAAAGATAGTTTCAACGCCTTCGTTTCTAAATTCAACCGCTTCACACCCATTTCTCAAATCTGGAAAACCATTGGAGCTTTCTCTGCGAAACGACCGCCCCGTGGACCCTTCCCTCAACTGACAATCTCCGGCCAAAACATCACGGCACCCAAGGAAGTCATGGACGCCTTTGCTGATCATTACAATGGCGTTGCAGCCAACAGTTCCTACAACCGGCGCTCAAAAGACCAGGCCGAATGGTGCAAACGCCGCACATTCTTCAATTCTAGTAATCAGGAGTACTATAACGTACCTTTTACAATGACCGAACTAAATTACTCCATTAGCAAGTGTGGAAACACTGCAGTGGGCCCGGATGAAATTCACTACTCTTTCTTTAGGCACCTCAGCCAGACAGCACTAAAATATCTTCTCTCGGCCATTAACAACATGTTTCTTAGCGACTCGTTCCCCACTATGTGGCGGGAGAGTGTCATCATTCCCATTCCAAAACCTGGCAAAGAAAAAACGGACCCTAAAGGTTATCGCCCCATTTCGCTTACTAGCTGTGCTAGCAAGCTTGTAGAGCGCATGGTCAACGTAAGACTTCACGAAATTCTCGAAAAGAAACTCGATGCTATGCAGTCGGGTTTCCGGCGCGGGCGAGCCACCACTGACAATCTGATCAAACTGGTCAGTGACGTCCAAAATGGCTTTTACAAGAAGCAAGTCGCAATTGCTGCATTCTTAGATATCAAGTCGGCCTTTGATCGTGTACAAAAAGACGTCCTTTTGTATAAACTTTGTAAACTGGGAGTCCATGGCCACCTTGCTAGATTCATTGACAACTTTCTTAGGGACAGAAAATTCAAAGTGCGCTGCGGCACCACCTTTCCTATCTGACATCTCAAGACCAGGGCACACCCCAGGGTAGCGTTTTATCTCCGACCCTCTTCCTAGTCATGATCAATGACATTTTTTCCAAAAAGCTACCGCCTGGAGTTAAGTACTCCCTATTTGCAGATGATGTCGCTATTTGGAAATCCACTCCGGTCGACACCAGGCGGCGCAGTCAATCAGAATTCAAAACCGCGACTACCGAATTGCAGGGTAGTCTCGACGACATCCATGCTTGGTGCAATTCAATGGGTCTATCACTCTCGGCCGAAAAGTCATCAGTCGTAGTCTTTGCCAGGCCAGGTGTGAGACACCCTGTTCCTCAGCTCCAAATCTCAGGCAAACCCATTGAATGCGCGAAAAGCTTCAAATTCTTAGGCGTCATCCTTGATACCCGCCTTAGTTTTAACGAGCATATTACAAAAGTCGTCTCTAGCTGTCAAAAACGAGTCAATATCCTCCGCATGCTCGGCGGAACAGAGTACGGCGGGGATCGAAAGACCCTGCTCATGCTCTACAAGTCCTTGATCCGGCCCATACTCGAATATAATTCGTTCGTCTTTGACTCAACGAACAACACTAATAAGTTAAAGCTAGAGCGCATCCAAAACGCAAGTATCCGGGCAGCCACAGGCGCGCTCAGAGAATCCCCCATCACCAGCTTGTTAGTGGACAGTGGGCTGTGCCCTCTCCAAACAAGACGCCACTCCCAGCTTATCTCTTACTATATCAAGGTCCAATCTACCGAAAATCACCCGGCGAAACAATGTTTCGCCCACCCTGGACGTGTATCAAAAACTAATCGGACAACCTGGCCTCCATTTAAGAATAGAGTAGCTAAGACCCTGGAAACCCTGAACCTTGCGATTCCAGAAGCAATAGGCAAACCCCCACTCTCCCGCTTTTGGACTCGCAAACAGCCCAAAGTCGAGTTTCTTTTCACCACACGCAAAGACAACCTCACCACAGAGGAGATCTCCCAGAAATTCTTTGAGTTCCAGTCTAACAACACTGGCAAAACCTTCATTTTCACCGACGGCTCTAAAATAGGCGAAAAAGTAGGCCTCGGCATCTGGGGGCAAAATATTTGCCTCCAAAAACGACTTCCGGACAACTGCTCAATCTTTACTGCCGAGGCTGTCTCCATTCTAGATACACTAGTCCAGATTAGAACCCTAAATATTAATTCAGCCGTCATCTGTTCAGAATCTAAATCTGTCTTGCAAGCTATCAATAACGTAGTCAACCCCAGCCATCACGTAATAGCAGACATCCAGAAGGGTATCGACGATATCCCAGATGTCTCCTTTCTTTGGATCCCAGGCCACTGCAAAATTCTCGGAAATGAAAAAGCCGACGAACAGGCCAAAAAGTCTCTTGAACTCAGAGAGGTCGCACCTCTCAAATGGTCCGGAGACGATAGCAAAGCTCTCCTCCAGAACCATATCCGGAAGTACATCCAAAATGACTGGACCACTAACCACAGCGCCCATTTATTCCATATCAAGCCTAACATCGCCTACTGGCCCAGCTCCAACCAAAACAGTCGTCGGCGTGAGGTCATCCTGACCAGACTCAGAAGCGGACACACCAAATTAAATGCCTATGGGCGTGTAGGTACCTGTGGTACCTGCTCTGCTATGGAAAATCCCTACCATATCCTCATCGACTGTCCCCAGCACGACGCCCATAGGCAGCCCATGCTAGATTATTGCCGCAACAGAAACATCCCAGTAAACCTTTCCACTCTTCTCGGCAATTATCACCCTGAGCTGCTGGACAAGCTCTTTACATTCCTGAAGGCTTCTAGGCTCGAGAGCTTTATCTGAACGTCTATGGTGGCAGGTATGGAAAATACCTGCATCCGAATAGCACCCCTCATATTAGAAATAACAATTACACTAGAAACGTCCCTCTGACAAATTTAAACAATAGGTGCTTCAAACTAGGTTTTAACTGTCTGGTCCTAAGGTATGGTAGACTCAGAATAACTCCCACCCTAGGAAAAAAAAAAAAAAAAAAGGTTGAACTAACCAACTAACCCTACCTAACCATCCGTTCATATTTTCTAACCAACTAACCCTAACTTAAGGACTACTAACTATACTAACCACGTCTAAGACTAACAACTAACCAACTCACACCCCTCCCTAACACTCTATCTGTTCTATTACCTTCTCTCTTCCTCTATGTGGCGGCTACCCAGCCAGAGAGGGTGCTGTAACCTCACCTCCTGGTTGCAGGATAAAGACCCGCGGCATCACGTCATGGTGCTTGCGGGTATTTCTAATAACCCAAAATTATTCTTTTTCAATGGAGGAACTCGAGTAACGTAAGCAAACGGTTATTCGATAACAAGGAACAAAATTCAAAAAACTAATCTTTACGCTGGCAAGACTCTTCACGTACCCTTTTAAATCCTACCTGTGCCCCAGGCTCGGCATCTCTGCCGTAGCAATCCCCTTCCCTCGCAAGTGTTGCTACACTTCGCGACCCATTCCTTGAAATAAGATTCGTCCCTTTGTTCTGCGACATTAAAGTAAACACCCCTCCCGGAAAATTCTCCCCCCACACTTTAGAGGCGGGCAAAGGTGCTTTGCACAGAACGCCTTATAAAAAGCCCTTAACTAACTAACTTGTCCCCTTTCGTGTTATCTAGCGGAAACATCATCCTTCCTGTTGCCATTTTATATTCTTAAGCATTGTCCCCTTTTTCACCAGGGTGTATTACCGTTTAATATGTCCTTGAGAAGCAAAACTAGACATTTTCCTTCTGGGTTCCCAGTCTCATTGCCCATCAGACAGCTTCCTACGAATAAAGATGTAGTAAATCATATATCATAAACACTTTTACTTCATTTTCCATCGTTACTCCTTTTACGTAGGTAGCTGACGCTGGTGCCAAGACTGCTGCGCTTGTACACGGCCACAGCTTCACTAACTGACCAGCTCAGCCAGATCGTGAAGTTCGTGCTTGGGCACTATGTCCCGATGTGGTTTCGGATCCGAAGTCGCAGCTGCTGTGCTGAATGACCCACGAGCCTCGCATACAGTCTACAGCTGGTCTGAGCCCTGCCGCGCCAGCTGCAGGATATCATCAGACCAGCGCAACGCCTTTCGGGCACACCTGGAGGCGGTGCTGCTGGCGATGACTGCTGACCGGGAGGAGACAGTGTCCAGCCATCCATGCTGCCCATTCAAGAGTGTCGCCGAAAACCGGATGCAAAGGTCCAGGGCCATGCATACCGTCAGTCATTGCGGGCGGTTGACAGGGAGCATGAACTCAGCACTGAGCCGCCCCTTATGTTCAAGTGGCCTCAGCGACGAGCAGTTGGAAGAGATCTGCAGCCAGCCGCTGAAAGTGGAAGCCTGCTGGGGTCACACGGTAGCGGTGGAGCGTACGGTGAAGGTGGTGACAAAGGCCGCCAAGGCAGCAGTTGGGGAAGATCAGTGGCACGGCTTCATCTGCTGCCGACTCCGCCACCGCCAGCAGCTTGCGTTTGCTTCTAGCAAAGTATCGGGGCCCAGTTATTTAACACAAGAATAGCGCAGCACACGGGATGCGATGCTCACATGGAACTTTTAGCTTCGTGTGTCGCGATGGCATGCTAAAATTCGACGAGGTGAGCTTGAACCAGTGGCGGATATAAGGGGGGTTCAGGGCCTCAGGTCCCTACCCTGAAATGTCAGTGTGCTTATAGTTCATGCGTAGTCGCAGGCTGTTCCGAGGCAATGGTAGCGGAGGTTTGAGCCCCTAGCTCCCTCCTTTCCCCAATGAAGTCCTGGGTCCACCACTGGTTAGAACATTTAGAATTCAGAAGAGATCATGATTTAGAATAACCACCGTGTGGTTATTCTCAATCGTACATCGCCTCGAACAAGCCCGACTGCAGTATCTCGTGTGCGTGCTGGTGATATTAGTGAGGCGATACTGATTTTAGGACCATGTTAACACCTCATATAACGTCTGATATTAGACTTCGGTCTGTTGGAATCGATGGTTGATGACAGGACGCGTTCCTTCCATCGGTTTCATAGTCAAACTGAAAACAGTTACGTCACGACGGTTCCGGCGGCACCGCGCACGGCCGTAGGAAGGCCAATTATCGATCACTGTAGAACGATTCAGCCTAAAAGTAATAGTCCAAACTTGTTATGTTATTTTAAAGTTGCTTGAAACATTTTTGGAGCTCTGAGGACAGCTCCTGACCAGCTTAGAAAAAGGACACAGCTTAGTACGTACTCCTGCCACCAGGTTCGCTAGTGTCGCCAATGCATTAAGATAGGGGAAACTTTCTCTCTCTCTCTCTCTCTCTCTCTCTCTCTCTCTCTCTCTCTCTCTCTCTCTCTCTCTCTCTCTCTCTCTCTCTCTCTCTCTCTCTCTCTCTCTCTCTCTCTCTCTCTCTCTCTCTCTCTCTCTCTCTCTCTCTCTCTCTCTCTCTCTCTCTCTCTCTCTCTCTCTCTCTCTCTCTCTCTCTCTCTCTCTCTCTCTCTCTCTCCCCCCCCCCCCTCTCTCTCTCTCTCTCTCTGCGCTGGATGGGGTTAAAAATTCTGACAAATTGAATGTTATAATCGTGTTTCTACACGCCCAGGGTAAAAGAAAATCATAGGAGCACGTTTGACTGCGATATGCGACACACCCTATTATACAGTGAAGAGGTTTTGAGTATACCATGATTATGATAGTAAATTGAATCTCGAAGATGGAATTAAAACAGCTGTGGGATTAAAACAGCTGTAAAACCATGCAGGGGTTAAAATAGCTGTAAAAGCATGCACCAACTGGTCTATGCTTAAAATTGGGAATCCCAGTACCTGTGTTATGTGACGTTGCACCCACTAGGGATCTGACCTGACCACTAGCAAGCTACAATCAGTGGAGGCAGGGGGCCGATCCATGCATATATACTTCACTGGAACAAGGGTCATGTAATTTCATAGCTGTTGATAGGGCAGATTTCGTTGCACAGCAACTAGCAAGTTATTCCCTATAATAAGTTTTGGGGCTAATCAATACACCAACTACCAGGGTCATATGGCGTCGCCAGTTCTTTCCCTGATGGAAGGGTTCTCGGGAGCCAGCTTGCTCCTGGTTCAGGGAAGCCGCTGGGCCTTGAACCCGGGTCGGCTGAGTGGAAGCCAGCTGTGCTGACCACTCTACTACTAGTGCCCCCCCTTGTTCCCCCAAAACTACTAGCCAACATCAGGAAAGGTATTAATTCTTAATTCGAAATAGGGACTCAAACCTAAGCTTCACTGCCCAAGACAGTCATAAGCACACTACAATTAAAGCTTGGAAATAAGATAAATTGATATGCCACTATTCCCGCTTTTTTAAAAAAGAAACGATTACATGGAAACTTTGGTAATGAAAAGCAATTGCAAGATATCTTTAACACAACTAGAGATGCCATGAGAACAAGTCACAAGTAGAAGAGAAATTGAAGTAATAATCTAGGGTCTCGCTCAGGTTATGACCAGGAGTTGTTTTTACTTATTCTATTATAAGGATTATGATAACGGGATGTGCCAAAATTTATAAACTGTGTGTTTGCTCCATTTTCACCCAGGATTCGAAAGGGCAGGCCAATAAACACATTATCAATTAGAGTAATCAGACGCTGTAATGTACTAATTCGTGGTGAGAAAACAACAAAGGAGAAAACTCATACACTCCACAGCATCCTCGTATAAATAATCACAGCAAACAATGCGACGAGGATGAACGCCAAGTGCCGCATAAGCTTACATAGATTCGAATGCTACCAGTTATATTTGGTAGCAAGAGTGGAGAATTGTTTTTGTTCAAGCAATTTCTTCCCTATCAATTACCAAAAACCATCACTTTCATGAAGGAGAACATCTCGCTTAGTTTCCAGGGCTTTTTTCTCGGGACAATAAATTTCCTCAAATTTATTAAAATTTAATTTTAATTAAAAATAAATTTTAATTTAATTTAAAAAATAAAATTTTTTAATTTAAGACAATAAATTTCGGGAAATAAATTACACATAGGAGAAAACGGACACCATGCCCTGTCATGCATGCGCAGCGCTGGACGTCATCCGAGACATGCAGCCATCAATGATGTCATCAAGCGATCGCTGACGAGTGCAGGGACTCCATCTGTGCTGGAACCGCCAGGGCTCGACCGTGGTGACGGCAGAAGACCAGACGGGCTGACTACCTTCCCTTTCTCGGAGGGGAAATGTTTAATATGGGACGCGACGTGTGTTGATACATACGCCCCCTCCATAGTGAGCACTTCAGCCTCTGAGGCTGGGGCTGCCGCAGCCGCTGCCGAGAGCCGCAAATTTCGACGGTATGCCAGCATTAGCTACCGATATCACTTCGTGCCCCTTGCCGTTGAAACGGGTGGTACGATCGGTAAGGCAGGAGCAGCCTTCCTTCGAGAACTAGGGCACCGTCTGGTCCGTGAAACGGGCGAAAAGCGCGAGTCGGAATGGCTGATGCAGCGAATCCCCGTAGCTGTCATACGAGGCAACTCCACCTCCATAACCCTAGCTGGAAAGGAAGGTGCAGATCCGCCTTCCAAACTAAAAACATCACTGTACCTTCGGCCCCGGCAAACCGCCTGGCTAGATACCGCGCCATGTTCAGGGACATGGCCGGTAGGTCCCCGAGGAAGGAGAGTGAGCCGGCATCAGAGTTGACTTCCCAGTGCTCACGGGACCCTGTGTCAGACCCTGAGCTGGCAAGGTACCTCAGGCCGCGAGTATCTGTGGAAAAAGCTCTGGAAACCTATATGGAGTAAAAATATGGTAAAGGAGGAGGAAGAGGATTACGTTTTTTTTTAAAGTGTAACTTTGATAATGTTATTTAGTGTGTCTTGATGCTCCAATATATTTAACTTTATGTTGGTTCTTAGGCCAAAATGTTTTTTCCGACCAAGTATTGGTACAAAGATGAGAGAGCACGCTAATAAAACACCTAAGCTGATAAATTTCCTTAGCACGCATTTTTTTCAAACTAGGTCCGCTCATATAAGAAAAAGATTAAATATTGATTTATAAACACCCGAGAACAATTTAGACCAAAATAGGCCGCTGAACTTGCCTCAAATTTAGAAAAGTTATGTTGGGGATAGGACGAAGGTCTCCCTTTGCTCCGTTGTGACGTCATAACGTGGTGACTCGTGACCAGGGGCTGGTATATACCTTCAGGCTAAAATATTACGCAGGCTCGGTTCGGGCGCGATTTGTATTCTGTATTCTGTATTCATTCTGTATTCATAGCACGAGTCCCATCCAATTATTTGGTTTTCAGGTATCGTTACAAATTCCATCGTTATATATAGGTATTCACAGATACCACACATTCGTACATCAGGTGTCGTAACGCCTTTGACACACAGGTGACAAGCAGCACACATAAAATACATTCTATAACTAAGCATACCGTCCAAGTTATTATTCATCGTCTAGTTTTCTGTGGAAATACTTTGTATTGCGTTCAGCTTTTGGTCATTGATCATTGCTTCTTAATTGATGGATAATTAATTGAATTGACTTTCCGCAATCGTTTACTCTGCAATGGGTAATTGTTGTAAAACATTTCTTCTAAGTATTGAAGCATCAACCCAGTATACCTAAGAAACCACTAACTGTTACCCCCCCTTATTGGGGTTTGAGACTTCTGGGGCCTCCACAATGACATGACAGGACAATCATACCCGTGCGGGAATGGAATATGTTAAATTCAATCAGATTTGTTGACTACATTTCTATAGGGTATATTTACCCCGGTCGTAATTACCTGCTGCACCCAGATCAGAGATGTCTGCCTTTAAAATCCTACCACCACGAAGAATCTATATTTTTGTTCCCTGAGTTTGCGCAAAATGTCTTACAGTGCAATTAAAACCACTAATTTTGAAATGTAGCATCGGCGTTCTTATTTTTTGAGTTCATGAACCCGTTAAATTTAAGGAGGTACTGAATTTATTTCGCCAGCCGACTGCAATCCATTTATTCGCACGAATACTTTGAAGCGCTGGGAAAATGTCTGGATCGGAGATAAGAAAGATGAGAACTGGAATAAAGTGCGTAGTCACTTGAACCTTTCTCTGTCGTTAAGAGGGGTGAATCTATCAGTTAGGGGTTGAATACACACATTCTCGTAATCTGTCCCTGGAAAGGTATTATCTAGAAACTTTCATGAAATCTGCCCAGTTTAGTTCGAAAGTGGTCAGAAGTTTTTAATGGGTCAGTTTCCAAATCATATCGTGAACTGTTTTGGAGATATCTTGGGGAAACTAGAGTTGTGAAAGGGATCCCCCTTCCCCTGACAGGAATGGGTTTAACGATGGTTGTGAGCGTCCTTGGCTAGTGGTCAGGTTTCAGGCCAATCACGACACTGAACACATAATTCATGCAACACAGTATTGAAACATCACGTGTTTTACTCGCCTGCACTAGCTGTCCTCACGTGGCCGCCGTGCCGTTTAACACCGTTGTGCGTTTGGCGGGCGCGCGCGCAGCACGCTGTATTTCGCGCATGTGCAATAGCGGCTTGATTCGTTGCTTGCGTCGTGGGGCTTGGGTCCATCACGGACTGCTTGCAGCGCTACAAACCACTGAGGTGCCGACTGTAAGGTGTGCCACACGGTAACCCGGGTACAAGTTTTAGAACTAATTCCACGTGAAGTACAATACAACTGACGCTGATCTAATATGTTATCCAGTGAGAACTGGAAAAAACGTGGTGCCGGAATTAGCCGCGGAATTACACTGGTTTTGGGCTATTTTTACTTCTTGTCTGCTGACAAATCTGTAAGCCCTTTGCTGCTGACTCTGTAACGGTTCGAAGTCGGTTGGCAGCGGTTAAACGCCGGTTGATGTACGATGACCATTTGTCCCCTTTTTTCGTGTTGTGTTTTGGTTCTCCTCTTCTCGGAGTACGGTGCCGTTTTCCTCTGTCTAGTGGTTCTGCTTTACCAGCGTGGGCCAAATACTTCTATGTTCACTAATGGGCGTTGTATTGGATCGAATTTAGATTGGATGTTTAAATTTATACCCATGCTGTCTGTATGAAGACATAACAGCACACACCAGGCAAAACGTGCAAGGCCGAAACGACGCCGATCCATTCTGTGCAATCAAAAGTTCTTAAGTCATTGTCAGTCTTCAGTGGTCAAGAGACCACAGGAGATGCGTCCGCGCGGGCAGTCGAGTCAGAAGTGTCCCCACAGCGGTGGAGTTTGGTGGCTTTGTTCAGGCAAACAAATCATGGATCGATGACGGTCCAGCTACCAGATCGTCGTACACCAGTACGTACACAGTATTTGTTCCCTGACATAGTATTATGACATACCGTGGCACGCCTGCCTGGGATGACCTCCTGTTACATACCCGTGACAAGAGGTTGTAAATCGCAATGGAAACTAATATTGGCGTATGTATGCTGTTCGCGGCCCGCTGATATTGGACGTCACTCATAATGACAGGAAAACCATCTAAAAGAAAGACTGGCGAGCCGACCAAAAGTGCAACAGAACTGCAGATATAACCCGGGGAGCAATCATTACAGCTCGGCTAGCGGCTTGTGAGGTTAATGAGTAAGGAAACTAAATGCTGGTCTTAGATCAACTAACGATGGGATGTCATGTCACGAGCAAATTTCAAGTCGGAAGGATGGTTTTTATCACGCCTTTATCCCGCAATAAAAACAAGATCTCAAAGCAAACATGACACCGCTTACTTGTCGGTATAGTTTACGTACCGAAAACGGTGAGCTGTTTCCAAACAGGTCTTGCCATAAATCAATCGAATCTGGTATCAAGCACGAAGCTGCAGTGCATAGCACACCAGCGCAATAATCATTCAGGTGTCATCAGTATGTAAATTACTTGCAATACTGATGCTTAGGTTAACAGTTTTTAGGTTTGGCCTCACAACGGCACCTATATCAGACCGCCTTGTCTTGCTTGGACCCTCCAGGGAAACTGGTGTTGTTTGCTTTAAAGAGGTGGCACCTTCAAAATGACATCTGAACTGAGATAGCATGTGATACAGCATGTGGATAAACCACTTGAACGCAATTTCATTGGCCCAGAACTTACTATTCGCGGAGAAAAAAGGTAAAATTTGGCTGCCTACCGACCCCATCCTCCCCCCGGTGGTCACGTGTTATGAGTTGAACTTGGAAACGTAAGTTAGTGTTCGGGCCCACTGCGCTGACAAATATTTCTTGCGTGGATCTCCTTAAAACCTGCATGCAGGAGTGAGCATTTATTTCTCTGTGGGGGTGGCCGAGCACCCCCAATGAGAAGTCGAGTTAGTGTTCAGATATCCATTTAAGCTTTGTTATTTTGCATTTTCAGGACTTTAGATTGGTTTTGAGTGCCAGAACAGATAATATTATGTGTAGAGATATCAATATCGATACTTACTTTTTATTATTCGACTTGCTAATGTTGTAGCTATTAACATAGTTTAAAATTTAGGCACCCCAATGATTTTTGGAAGTCTAAATGCTACAACCTGTCTACGTGTTAAATTTGGAAAAATGGCCGTGCCGGGTTTTCGCTGCACGTCTTCTCGCCGCAAATACTATTGAACAAGGTTACTGCATTTATTTGGAACCAACACCCGCAAGCTAGTCAATGGAGTTAGTCAATCACTAGCTTGAGGTCGGTGAATATTTATCCTCCTTATCTATTGGCTTCTTCATCACGTGCATTTTTTCACCTCTAGAAGTGGCATTCCTGAAATGTTTTTCTTCGAGCTGTTTTCTGCATTCGGAGAATATTGGCGCTCTTAATACGCCTCTCGCGGAAATATTTGTGTTATTTTGAATTTTTGACACTGAGTTTTTTTACGTAATTTTGAGCCTTAACACGCGCCCTGCTGGGGTCCCTGGCATGACGCGCCCCGTTGGGGGGCGAATTTCGCCCCTCCGTATTTCATTTCCCAGGGAAGCCAAAGAAAAATTACGGAGGGTGTTCGAAAGCTCCTGACAAGACGAAGAGAAATTATAGAAAGCATTTTTATGTCAGGTCAATATTGAGGTCAGCATAGGTCAAAGAAGGTTTCATAGGCTTACAATAGGGCAGTGTACGTTTCCACATCTAGATATTTACTCAGCAAAGCTAGAGCAAATACTTCTACATCATTGGGTTCCTCTCATCGTGACGAATCGAATGATGTATAATATGACCTTTCTAGGTCAAATAGTGAAAATAACCTGATCTCAAGCTAGGTCAGGGTGATCTGGTATGGTCATGTTGCATATCAATCGACTCCCCGTGACAATATAAGCACAATGCAAGCAAAATAAGCGCTTTATCTCAATTCAGTGACAAGTTGTGAGAAGAAGCAAAACAATCACTGTATGCTCCTGTGACCTAACATGACCTTTGAGAGGTCAGATGGTGAAAAACTCAACTTGATGGTAAATATCGTGGTAAGAATACACGGTGTGAGGATTTTCAGCTTTGTCTATCCGGTGTTTACTGAAAACAAGCCCTTTCAATTTTTCACCATAAACTTATAATGGGGTGACCAAAAATTGACCCCACCTTAGGTCAACAATATCATAATTCTGAGATAACAGGTTTGTAGACCCTAATGGCCTTATCATATTCTGAAAGTCTTAAACTGATCGGTTGGCGGATGTTCCTTAGGCGCCGCTTCAAATCGTGATTTTAGGTTGTGAGGTAGGATTGCTTGACCTTGAATAGCTCCTTGACCTGACATGCCCTGACCTAAGAAATTTGGTCACATACATAGAATTGATGAAGGATAAGATGCTGTAAGTTTGGTTGATCTGCGTTTCTTCGTTTTTGCGATATCTGAGGAAAACTAGGAGAGTGGCGAATTTCGCCTCCAGCGGGGCGCGTGTCAAAGCACTTTGGTGCCACTCCGTAATGGGGTGTATTCGGGGTAATATATGTTGAAAAGAATGGATTTTGCCGTTTTTCTACCGAAAAACAACTGATAAGCTTAATTTTTCGTTTAATTTAATTTCCCTCCGTTAATAGTTTTAAGTCTCCAAGTTTGCGTGACGTGAAAGCGGCGTGTGTACTGGTAATGTAATGTGGACTGGTAATGTGGACTGGTAATGTAATGTGGACTGGTAATGTATGGGCGGTAATGTAATGTGTACTGGTAATGTGGACTGGTAATGTGTACTGGTAATGTGGACTGGTAATGTAATGTGTACTGGTAATGTGGACTGGTAATGTTTTGCGCCAGACTTAGCCGGTTCAATTTGCGCCAAAAATGAATACGAATAAAAATGAAGCATTCTTAGCTAAAATATATTTCCATTAAGAACCACAGTGACATTTACCAATTTCTTCTATTTTTCTTGATATATGAAAACATATTTTCATTTCATTCTAGTCAATAAGCAAGTTGTACGCATTTATAATCGACAATGCCAAAGTTATGTTTAGCGCGTGTATTTTAAAAATTTCCAAGCAAAAATTTTGTGCAGCCCGCGAAGCGGGGCTTGACCATGACATTCCTGAGATCTCAGATGCTAAGAAGCTTAGAAATACACTGGTTGGGGGTTTTGTGGGGATATGGTGATCTACATCATGGCCAATATTAATTGACATAGGTAAATATCTTCAAGGTCAAATGAGATCATAAAGGTCAAATCTTGGCCGTGCCGGGGGCCTATTGGGAAATGCCGTTATTATGCTGGGAAAGTCGGGAATATGTTAAAGCGGACCATGGTCATAGAGGGAATGTCGCAAAGAATTTTTCCTAAAATTTTGGTGTTAAGGTCATTCAAATTTGCAAGGTTGTTAGTCATTAAAACCTATGCCGTCCCCAGGGACGGCGGATTCCAGGGTGCAAGTGGTGCAGTTGCACCACTCGTTTTTTTCAAGTGGTGCAAAAGTATCTTTTTGCATCCCTTGTTTTGGCTTTGTCCAGGGAGGCGCCCCTTCCCCCCGGCCTCAGCCGGCGCCCCCGGCCGGTCAGAGAAAATCAAGCCTAATTACCCTAACAAAATGCGTCAGAGAAAATCAAGCCTAAAATCAAGCCTAATATTACCTGGAGAGGTGGATCCTCTGTGAAAATAGACATTTTCATATATGAATGGCACCCCCTTACATCATAGCCGCGCCCTGGGCAGAAAAATGCGCCCCCTTGAGTAAAGGTGCCCCTCTGGGGAGCATAGGCGCCCTTGGATAGCGTAGGCACCTCCTGGACAGCCGAGGTGCCTCCGAAGAAGAGAAACGGCGCCCCTGGATATCACATGCGCCCCCTGGACAGCAAAAGGCGCCCCCCGCAGAGAATTGGCGCCCCCTGGATAACATAGGCGCCCTTGGGTAGGAAAGGTGCCCCCTGGAGAGCAGAGGTGCTTCCTGGAGAGAAAAAGACACCCCACGGAGAACAACGGCGGCAGGGACGGCGGATTCCGCGGGACAGGGTCTGCAGTTGCACGCCATGAAAAATGTTGGTGTGCAAAATTATCTTCCGCACACCTGGTTTAGAACTGGTCCGGAGAGGTGCCCCCCCACGTATTTGGGTGGCACCCCCGGATCTGGCCGGCGCCCCCGGCCGGTCAAGAGAAAATCAGACACATCGCCTATCTGAAGAGGTAGTACCCTCTGTGTAAAATAAAATACACTTTCAAATATGAATGGCGCCCTCTGACATCAAAGCTGCGCCCTGGACAGCAAAAGGCGCCCACTCCCTTGACTAAAGGTGCCCCTCTGGATAGCAAAGGCGACCCCTAGACAGCAGAGGCGCCCCTGGACAGAAAAGGCACCTCCAATTGAGGAGTAACGATGCTCCTGGATAGCATAGGTGCCCTCTGGTTAGTACAGGCACTCCTGTACACCAAGAGGCGCCCTCCCCCATAGAGCAAAGGAACCCTTCTGGATATCATAAGCTCCCTTAAATAGCAATCGCGCTCCCTGGACAGCACGGGCGCTCTCTGGATAACATAGGCGCCCCCAAAACAGCAAATACGCTCTTTGATACTAAAGGCGCCCCAGATAGCAGAAGCGCCCCATGGACAGAATACACCCTCTGGATAGCATAGGCACCCCTGGACGACAGATGCGCCCCTAAAAAAGAGCAACGGCACCCCTGGATAGCAAATGCGCCCCTGGTTAGCACAGGCACCCCTGGACAGCAAAAGGCACCCCCGCCCCCTGAGTAAAGGATCCGGGCCTCTGGATAGAGCACGCGCCTCCTGGACAGCAGAGGCGCCTCCGAAGAAGATCAACGGCGCTCCTGGATATCATATGCGCCCTCCGGTTAGCACAGGCACCCCTGGATAGCAAAAGGCGCCCCCTCCCCCCCCCGGAGAGAAAAGGCACCCCTCTGGGAAGAATAAGCACCCATGGATAGGAATGGCGCCACCTGTAGAGCAGAGCAGAGAATTTTTAAGGAAAACTCAGTGGGGGGGGAGATTTTCTTGTGCTGGCCATTGTAGTGTCTTCGGGGGATCAAACCCCTATTTGGAGGGGGTTAATAAAATTTAGACGTGCTAGTGTTAAAAAATTCCTCCCAATTTTTTATTCCATATTCTAAAGATTAGAGATGCTGCCCAGGACTGCGAGTTTTTCGACAGAAAAAGGCCAAACCGGGTTTGAAAAAAGGGCAAATGGGTCAAATTTTATTTTGCGCTAAAAAATCTTTTTTTATAAATTTTGTCCAAGTTCTTCCCAGTACGGCTGCTGGAGTCGGAGTCTCACGAGAGTCATCAAGGGACTCTTTACGGAGACCCCGACCCCACCACCCGAACGAGCAACTCCCACAATGAAGGGATAATTTAGAAGCCAAAGTTTAACATCCCACAAAGCACAGGGACGGCCGCCCCGCTCAGGCCACCCTCTCACCAGTCGGTTGCCAGCCGACCTACGTCGGGCAAACGATTGAGCACCGGATCGTCTCAGGGGAACCGATCCCAAGCCTGGATATGCACTGCCACTGCATGCTTCTCAGCAGCGGGCCGGAGCTCGACGCTCTACCAACTGAGCTACCGGGGCGGCCAAATGGCCAAATAAATACCGCAAAAGGCATATTTGAGGCTAAAACGACCCCTACCGGTTGTCATAAATCCACAGAAAAAGGACAGAGCACTCTTGTATCACTGCAGTGAACAGTGCATTGTATAGAACTAAATGTTGATAGTTTGATATTGACTTGACGAAATATTCTTTAAGCACACTGTCCATTTCATAGGAAGCCGGGGATGCCCTTCCAATCCCGCGTGGCCACCAAATAATTTTATCCACATAACTAAAAAATTTGTTAGTATCATCAATTATCTTGGTCGCACCACTACCCGCTAACATTTGATATTTTCCTGCTTTCCCTGTGAATTGTTTGCTCTTAAACAGTGACGGATCCATAGGCAGATCCAGGATTGCCAATCGGAGGGGGCACCTTTCCGGGGGCGCCATCCGGAGCAAGGGGCGCCACTTTTGACCGGAAAAACCTATCAGGTGGGCGTAAAATCCTATCGGTGAACACCGATTTTCGCATCCTGGGGGAAGGGTGGGAAGCGCCATTTCAGGCGAGTGCCATCGACCTTTCAGGGGGCGCCGAGGATCGATCGGGGAAACTGCATCTGTCCATCCCCTTTCCCCCTGGTTCCGCGTATGGGCGGATCTATAATTTTGGTAAGGGGGAAAGCGGAGCCTCAGAGTGCGCACTTTACCATCATTTTTTCACCCAAAGAGCACCTATGGTATTCGGTTTTCTTTTGCAGTTATTTTTGTGGATCGTATTTTTAACAACGTTCTGTCCCTCCCTCCCTCCCCCAGTCATAACAGTTTGTACCAGCCAAGCAAGATGGCTATTTGGCGTGATATTTGAAACGATGAATTGCTAAACAGTTCAGTGCACTCTTTTTTCGGCACCTCTTGAAAATCTGTAACTGCCACTAGGTCATGAAGAAATGCAAGACACTTGGGAAGATGCAACCAGGGGCGGACGCAGACCCGAGTTTTGGGGGGCCAAACCCATGTCTGCCTCTCCTCCTGGGGGAAGGGGTGGGAGCAAAGATTTTTTTTGTTCTACAGACCTAGTGTAAACACCCTTTTTCAGTGCTCGATTGCTTTACAGACCTAGTGTAAACACTTTTTGTTTTCAAAAATTTCCCCGGCGTTTGGGGGCAAAAGATAGTTTGCCCCCCTCCAGCGCTTTGGGGGCCATGGCCAGAATGGCCCCCTGCGTCTGCCAATGGATGCAACAGCTGAACATAAAGGTACATATCTAAGGATTTTTTCTATTTGTGAAGAGGGGTTAAGTTTATTTTAATATCAATTATGATAAGCATCATTTTGCGTTTCCACGTGGCCAAGATTCGTAGATAATGGTGAGAGGACATTGAAAACAATCGCAGCGAGTGTGAACCTGGCCTGTGCGCTTTCCCAGAAAATTATCTCAGCGGAGAAGCTTTGACATTGTAGGCAATGCAAACCGGACATTAACCAAAATTATTAAGAGATCCTAAAAAAATGTTTGAACCAGATGGCAGACTCAAGGAGATATAAGGAAAGTTGAAACGTTAAAGGGGATGTGGCACCTTCACAACGTGATATTAACTGAGATAGCCAAGTTGTAAAGCAGGTCGGAAAACCCAGTACTTCATATTTCATTTGACTTTGAATTCGATATTTCCGTAGAAAAAAAGCTAAAACCTACCTGACAGCAGCCCCCTCAGCCCCCCGTCGCCGGCGGCCATTGTTGTGAGCTACTGGTGTGACGACATATGCTGACGTCACGATGAGCGTCAGCCAATCGAAGCCCTTGAAGCGTTTCAAGTATGGTAGTGGTTGCCAGATCGTGACATCATCCTCAGTCTGATATTTATTTCTTTTTCTAGAGTATTTCTAAAAACCAAACATTGAGCTTATTGTAAATTTTTCGGAGAAATCATGAGTGGTTTCATTACTTTTGACTAAAAGTACGCCTAATTACCCTAAATTCCAGGATTCGACCAAGGTACCACATCCCCTTTAAGATAAACACAGAATGAAGTATGTGGGCATTTTTCATCGACCTTTATCTATATTCTTCAATTCATCAGCATGGGAGAATTGCTCTTGTGCGTGAAATTTCGAGAGGTGTTAAGAGAATTTTGGTAGCCAGGTGATTTAATGCTTAAATGAATCATGGCAGGAATAGGCATGTGTGATTTGTGACAAAAATGGGACCCACTAGAATAAAACGAAAACAGTTTCAACGTGTCCAAATACTCTCTTGATAAATTAATAACTTCTTTCGTTTATTGGCTGTGATTTGCGCGTTTAATGATCATGTGCAGTGTTCAGATCGAAGTGAAAAGACCATTCAGATTGATAAAACGAGTATATTTTGTCACTGACCATCCACTTATACCATCAACCATCGTCTTCAGGTCAAGTTCAGAACACATCATTTAAGAGAAGAGGAGCGTGCACTGTGCATGCCCAAATCGAGACACAGCCGCCCTCCCGATGGACAGACCGTGCAGAAATACGTCCTCGTCGCGTTTGATTTCGCGCACGCGTACGACGTAGTGGACCACCACCTGCTACGCGTTCGCCTACTGGAGAAGGGGCTGCACAAATTGCACGATGGCCGAGATTTGGCAGTGGCTCCGGGACCGAAGAGTCAAGGTGGAACTAAATGGCGTGCCTTCCAGTGAGCGCATTTTCCGAACTGACATACCGTAAGGCAGTGTCTTTTCGCCAGTTTTATTTTTGTTATGGGCGGCTCGGCTGGTGGACGCACTCCGCGCGGTTCCCGAATGCTCCACCTAACATGTACGCCGATGATACGGCGACTCTCTGCACGGGCAACAACATCCAAGTCGCCAAGGACCGGGCGCAAGCTGCTGCTGGCACCCTCGTGAAGTGGGCCCGACAGCACAAAATGGTGGTATCAGGAGCCAAGATCCAAGTACTGGTGATGTCACAGTGGGTCAGAGACGTCGATCCCTTCAGTTTTAAGGTCGACGGGAAGTATCACTGCTGGAGACACCCTACAGCTACTTGGCGTCACCATCGATCGGCTCCTCCACTTTGGTCCACACTGTAGGAGACTGTGGGAGAAGGTCCACCCCCGCATCTCCCACCTACGTCAACTGTCCGGCTGCAACTGGGGGCTGCACGAAGAGCACCTTTGAACCGTCGCTACTGGCTACGTGAGAGGAGCGATGGAGCAAGCGGCCGCAGCGTGGCTCCACGCCACACCGCCATTTCATGTCGAGCTGCTGGAACGCAAAATGAGAGCGTCGGTGCGTATCATCACACCCCATGCGCTGCCGCCTGAAGACCTTCTGTGAAGACGTGCGGTGGCGACAGCGCCCTCTCGACTCTCCTCGGTGACCGGGTGGCGGAAGGTGGGCAGAGAGATGTGGGATCAAGCACGCATCTCCCTCCCCATCGAGTCTCTCCTTCCTCGACGTCTTCCATCGTGGGTATCAGGAGAGTGAGTCACATTTCAACTAGACGTGGGCCCGCTGACATCAGGAGCTCCACCTGTCCGGAAGAAGCGAGTAGCTCTCCTCCACCTCGCTTCCCTAACTCAATGTGGCACATGGGTGTGGACCGACGGGCCAGTACACGGAGGGGTCACGAGCGGGGGAGCTGGGTCTTTATCGAGTCACCAGACGGAGTCCAGCATGAGCTCAGGCGACCAGCAGGCTCGCTCTGCTCGAGTTTTCAAGCTGAGATGGTAGCCCTCCAAGCTGACTGTGTCTTTCTACTGGACCACTCAGTGCACACAGAAGATCCGGTCATCTTCAGCATGGCCCGCCAAGGAGATGACGCATTATAGAAATAAAATGGCTTCAATGTCTGTAGATAAGGGGCGCGGTAGTGGAGTGGTCAGCGTAGCTGGCTCCCCACGCAGCCGACCCGGGTTCAAGGCCCGGCGGCTTCCCTGAACAAGGAGCAAGCTGGCTGCCGAGAAACCCTTCCAACAGGGAAAGAGTTGGCGACGCCATATGACCCTGGCAGTTGGTGCGTCGATAAGCCCCAGAAATTATTATTATAATGTCTGTAGATAAGACAGCGAATCGGTAAAAATCGCCAACTTCCTCGCCATCAGCTTAGACACCTGGTCCAAACAGCAAAAAATGACATACAGCTCTGAAGTAAAAATGGATCCTTCGTAAGGCAAACTAGAAAACTTCTCAACATCGTCACCAACAACTGCACGCCCTGTGCCATTGTCACTCTCTCAACCGTCTGTATAGAAACAGACGTGGATTTCGAAAGGCTCCGCACGCAAGTTCATAAATTACTGGCGCGTCGGTTCAGAAGGCAAATTTTTGCTTTGTTGTTGTAGGTCTATGTTCGTGCTACCTGTCAAGATGAAATGGTTCAATAACAGCTGCTTCATGTGGTTCTACGAGGCTGCTGTCGATACCAGCCTGTGCCAGCCAGGCACAGACTCTCACTCCCGGTTGACGGGTTGCAACACGCGAGCCACTGTCTATCTGACAGAGGTAGGCGTCGCCAAAAAATGTTTGGTATGTGGGGCATGTTGGTGACTGGTTTTAAAGGGAGCGTGGCACCTTGGTAAAATCCTGTGATTTTGTGTAATTAGGCGTACTTTTAGCCGAGAATAATGAAACCACTCATGATTTCTCTGAAAAATGTACAACAAGCTCAATACTTTGATTTTTAAAATACTCCTCTAGGAAAAGAAATAAACATCTGCCTGTGGATGATGTCATGATTTGGCAACCACAGAGGTACATGAGAAGTACATTTCGGGTAGGTTTTAGTTTTTTCTACGGAAATATCGAGTTCCAAGACAAATGATACATAGACCACCTGGTTTTCTGACTTGCTTTACAACTTGGCTCAGTTAAAATCAAGGTCTAAAGATGCCACATTCCCTTTAAAGGAAATGTGGCACCTTCATAACGTGATTTTAACTGAAGTAGCCAAGTTGTAAAGCAAGTCGGAAAACCCGGTACTCCATATATCATTTGTTTTGGAACTCGATATTTCTGTAGAAAAAAGCTAAAACCTACCTGACACCAGCCTCTTCATCAGCCCCTCGCCGGGCGGCCATTGTTGTGAGCTACTGGTGTGACGACATATACTTACGTCACGATGAGCATCAGTCAATCGAAGCCCTTGAAGCGTTTCAAGTATGGTAGTGGTTGCCAGATCGTGACATCATCCACAGGCTGATATTTATCTCTTTTTCTAGAGGAGTATTTTGAAAAGCAAAATATTGAGCTTATTGTGCATTTTTCAGAGAAATCGTGAGTGGTTTCATTATTTTCGGTTAAAAGTACGCCTAATTGCACCAAATTCCAGGATTCGACCAAGGTGCCACATTCCCTTTAATGGCTTAATGCAAAGCGAGTATCTTACTGCGCATTTGTAGCGGTATTTCATTAATTTCCACTAGCATGCTTATTATGGGTGAAGCTAGGAACGCCCCTGTTACTATTCTGATATTGTGATGATGGACATATCGATAATATTTTTCGCGAACTAAGGAGCGGCCCCATACACAACACAGCCGTACTCGATCTTCGAACGAATAAGTGATCTATATAGCATAAGAAGCTTACAGCGTAGCGTATAACGATGAGCGTATAACGTGCGCATAACGTATATATAGGCGATAAGCGTATAACGTGTACAGCATGAGAAACATTTCTCTATCCGCACCGCATCTCATCCTCGTGAACACCTTCAGTATTTTCAGCGTATCGAAACATTTTTTTGCGGAAATCCTCCATATGTGAACTATGTGTGGCACATATGAAAGTTTATTGAGTATGAGCCCGATAAGTCTAGTTTCTGCTACAACGTCGATCGGATTTCCGCGAATTTACAACATCGGGTATTCAGTCTCAATGTCAATTATAGAAGTACATGCACTTTGTCTTTGAACTTGAAAATTTCAGTCCATTGCTTGTGATCCATTGCTGCAATGTGTCAAGGCCAAGCTGCAGCCGCCTCTGTAGTAGACGCTGTCACCCATATTGTGAAGTCTTCAACGAAAAGCACATGGCGTATGTTTGCGGGAAGTGTCTGCAATATCATTGGTCCTAACTGCAAACAAGGCTATGCACATCACAGAATCCTGGGCTATGCCACTCTGTTGCTGATACCATTCCGAAACGACTGAGTTTACGCGAAATCTAAAATACCCATTTTTCGGAATATTAGAAATAAACCACCTCAAGTGGCCTCGCACGCCGAGTCCAAAGAGTTTCTGTAGAACGCCCTTGGATAGCAAAGGCGCCCCCCCCAAGGGATGATGGCGCCTCCTGGGGAGGAAGGTGCCCCCCTACAGAAAATCTTCCACCACTTATCGAAAATGCAATCCGCCGTCTCTGGCCGTCCCGATATGGTATACACCCTATAATGTACACTATAAGTAGCACTGTACCAACTGTTGGGCGGGAAATGAGGATCTACCGTTATCCATGACCTTTGACCTTCACCTTGACATCGAGTTAATTCAATTATAACATAGCATAATATACGTCAGACTAGGTAACGTCATTTGCCCGGAAGCATTGGAGTAAATGGCCTTGAAAGTGCTGATATGATCTTGACCTGTGACCTTTGACCTTAACATTGAACTTCATGTGAGGTTACACTGACATATCATCCTGTTCGAATGTCGTTATGACGTCACTAGCCGGCCTCCAATGCAAGCGAACTGGTCCGACCGCGTGATTGTGGCGATCTCAAAATGCAGGTCTGGCTTTGAAAGCCTATAAGTAAAACATTCGACCGATTTTTTCCACAAATCTGCGCGCCGTTGAATTCTCTAAAATGTGACCCGAGTATCGTTTTTCGGCTACGTGCGGTTCGCCAGCCATCTTGGAAAATCGGTTGGGGGCCTCCGAAGCCCCCCTCTCCCACCAGTCCGCGTGTTTGAGGCACCGCGAAAACTTGAATTGCTAGGACACACAAGGCAAACACTTTTCCATGGCTGGACACCAAACAAGCGATGTTCATTCCAGATATATTGCTGTAGATTTCAGTGGGTGAGAGCCTGGCTGCTTCGTTGTCTGGGGCGAGAAGGTCCTGGTCGCTGGCCCCGGTCTTGCTTCGTGCCTGATTTGTTGAGATGCAGCACTGTTCCGCCCGGCAGGCTGAACCCGGTGGAGAACCAGTGGTACAGCATGGGCTCGATGCCGCAGCCACTGGGCCTGTTCGCCTGCACAGTGATGGGAGACCTCATCTACTGTATGGGTGGCTTCACCGGCGCTGACTACATGCGGGCCTGCTACAAGTACAATCCGCGCACCGACCGTTGGCACACCAGCCGCAGCATGCACCTCACACGCTGGGCCATGTGCGCCGTGACCATGTGGATGCCGCTCATGGTAGAGAGCGACCCCTGATGTCAGTGTGGGCCGCCCTGTCGCCGCTCGGCATGACCGTGACGACGCCTGCGTAGGTTTGTTCTGGTAGTGCGTTTGATGGCATCTGGTCAACCCCTTGAACAGACTTGGAAACCAGCTGTGATTGAACGGAACTAGATAATGTGGTGTCTTGTTGCCATCTGAAGAAAGCCGTGTCAAAGTGCGATATTGGGGTATGAGTGGATAGACGAGCAGCCCTCAGGCTCAGTTCGTCTTGTGTATGATTTTATTTTTTTCTCTTTTGAGGGAGTGAGCGGCTGCCAAATTTTGTCATACGTTAGAGGCATTTCTGAACAGAAACCCGCTTTCACTAGTGAAAACAAAAGGCAATATATATTTCTACCCCGCTTTCGATGGGCTTATCGCCATTCGACGCGGAAGATCCATGCTCTCTGGCACCATTTGACAGTACATTGCCTTTCCAACGGAATCTCGCGCGCCAAAGATATAAAAGAAAGGAAAGTATATACATATGAGCTCAAGCCTTTGAAAGAGAGGCTTATATACCAAGCCTTATTTATTGTTAGCCCTGTCGTTTCAGATTGCATTGCGGTGTACTTGTCCTTGAAGCCCAAGAAAAGGCTAGGTCCAAGCTTTTTCGGCTTGCGTCACGCTACTGGAATAACCAGTTGAATGTTAGCGTGCTCCAAAATCTGAGAATTCCCGGGCCTTTTCTAACCCGTCGTGCACGTGCAAACAACCTAGGCGTTGCCACTTTCACACCGTAAGATTGCCGAGCGAGCCCGTTGTCACACATCTTTAATAATGGTCGTTGCAAGTTTCCGGAAGTTCTTATAAGGTGTAGGCCAAGCCGTATCTGCGGGGAAACTTTTGAAGGAGGGATTCTTCAAAGTTATTATTAGATGGGATTTGCGGTGATTATTCATGCTCGGAAGTGTTATCTCTACCTAGTGAAGGGATTTTTGGCTTTCCGGTAATCTTCATTCCAGTGGAACAATCTAGTTGAAGTCGGGTCTGTCTCCGACTCTCCAGTCAGGTCCTACGCTTTTCCGGCCGCCGGGCATTAACTTGCCTGTCTCCGACTCTCCAGTCAGGTCCTACGCTTTTCTGGCCGCCGGACATTAACTTGCCTGTCTCCGACTCTCCAGTCAGGTCCTACGCTTTTCCGGCCGCCGGACATTAACTTGTCTGTCTCCGACTCTCCAGTCAGGTCCTACGCTTTTCCGGCCGCCGGACATTAACTTGTCTGTCTCCGACACTCCAGTCAGGTCCTACGCTTTTCCGGCCGCCGGACATTAACTTGTCTGTCTCCGACACTCCAGTCAGGTCCTACGCTTTTCCGGCCGTCGTACTTTAAAGGAAATGTAATACCGTAGTCGAATCCTGGAATTTAGTGTAATTAGGGGTACTTTTAGCCGAAAATCATGGAAGCGTCCATGGTTTCTCTGAAAAATGTACAATAAGCTCAACATTTTTTATTTTTAAAATGCACCTCTAGGGAAAGAAAGAAATATCTGCCTGTGGATGCTGTCATGATTTTGCAACCACTACCATATTCAATTCGCTTCCAGGGCTTCGATTGGCTGATACTCACCGTGACGTCAGCATATGTCGTCACACCAGCAACCATGACAACTGTGGCCTGCTGCTAAGGATACATGTAGGGTACATTTCAGGTGGTTTTTTAGCTTTTCTCTGCGGAAATTTTGAGTTTCAAGACAAATGATATATAGAGTACTGGATTTTCCGGCATGCTTTACAATTTGGCAATCTCAGTTAAAATTACGTTATAAAGGTGCCACATTCCCTTTAACGCGTCTGTATCTGACTCTACAGTCAGGTCTTACGATTTTCCGGCCGCCAAGCATTAATTTGTGCTTTCTGCCGTCAGTATCGAGATGATCCACGTTGAGTCCAAAAGGTTCAAGTCTTCCTCACCCATTGCTTTGCGTTGTATATTGTGCTTGACCGAAGGTGATGAAATTGTTGTTAGCTTACTTGGGTTCATTACCTCGGAATAAGTGTATCGCGAAAGCATGTGATTAAGCACGAACTACAAGGCTTATGTCTTAACACGCAACCATGGCTTCGTACACATCACGGATATGTCGTCTGGTGAAAACAGTAAGAGGTCACAAGTTTAAGCGACAAAATGATGGCAAAGTATGTTTGAGTCGTATGTATATTGCATTCTTGGTCCTTGATTGTATATTGCTTCTTTGCTTCCTTGTCTGATGTACCCATGATGGGTAGGCACCATGTTAAAGACATAAAACTTGTACTTCGAGCTGAAACAAATGTTTTTTTGTGATAAGATGAATGTTGTTATTTTCGCCAATGTTTTATCATTTTTAAACCAGACTTTACGTGATCTGTGAAGTGGAATTAGTGTGCTCACTCGCGATCTCAGCAAAACATATTTCAAATGTAATCGGGAGCGTCTCGTGCCTTGTTTCGCTGATCCTCGGAGCTAGAGATTGTTATAATATTTATCTAGTAGCAATGATATGACTCGGAAAACCCGAGGGTGCTGTTAACAATCCCCGAAAAATATTTCTTCCCTCGCGCTTCAAGATCCCGGAATTTTCTGAGCCTTAAAAGGTGTGTGCAACTAATTGAATGCAGCAGCGTATGTTGCTGGCGTTCTTCCACTGAGATTGCAGTGCTGGAGTGAGTTGCTGGTGCTGTACCAGGTGCTGTTTGCTTTGATTTGTGTGGTAGACGGATTTGTTTAATACCGCCAGTGGCTCTGGTCTCTGCGACCTGTTCCATGCTTGTTCGATTTAATAGGAATGGGCTGCTACTCGGGGTGCCCTATCCGTCAGTCATTTACATCGTACAATAAGTCATAATATGTAGAATCTCAAGGTCTAGTCCCTTTTTAATAAGCTATGTCCCGCCCCTATTTCCCTGCCCCCATTTGTGAAAATGTGATATATACGGTGATGTTGATATGTATTGAATTTTTGATAATGTGTATTTCGTGCTTTTAACCTGAATTATTTGAAATAAACTAGATTGTGAACTTGAACTATCCCAAGTCGCTTGTTCTTTGTGTCAGACTTCGACTTAATCCACCGTCATGTACAGCTGCCGGTATTGATCCGTACAGCCGCTTGCTGTTTTTATTGAAGGCCCGAGATCTGGGCTCTGGTTATCTGGCAAGCCTGGCTAGCAGCATTCTAAATTATGCTGCGGTTCCCCCGGAGCGCTGTTTTTCGTTCATTCAAATCTACATGGATCGCGTTCCTTCAGCCGTTGTGTAAAACCGGAGAGAGAGAGAGAGGAAGAGAGAGGGAGGGAGGGAGGGAGGGAGGGAGGGAGGAGGGAGGGAGGGAGGGAGGGAGGGAGGGAGGGATGGAGGGAGGGAGGGAGGGGGGGGGGGAGAGAGAGAGAGAGAGAGAGAGAGAGAGAGAGAGAGAGGGAGGCGGACTGTGTTGTTTTATTCCCGTAGTCTCATTACAAATTTACAACCATGCGATCCTCAAATTTTTTGTTTGGCGCCTATTTTCTGAACTAAAACAGTTTGAGAGGTAAAATGTGTTTAAAGCTTAAAGCCAAAAAAACAAGTCATTTCGTCTGGTGTTTTGAACGAGGAATGTGGCGAGCGTCTGGCGGCTTCGTTTTTTTCTCTAAATTTCTACTGTGTCACTTGCAATTTGGGGAAGAAGCGATGCCTTCCCGTTGGTGTCCATGGTGTATATGGCGCGGTCACAGACCTGCACTGTACACTAGACTCATTAAAAAAAAATCGATAAGTTTTGAAATTTTAGAAACGCCTCTCATGCATGCATCCATGCATTGAACAATTTTGAGACAATCTGTAAAGTTTTCATCCCGATATCTTCAGAACTGAAGAAGCGCAAGCGGTCTGAAGGTGGGCTGTTTTAGCCCAATTTGTAGTTAAGGTCTCCATGTTAAAGACCATTGGATGAGAGAGTAACACCAGGCCTCAAGAAAGTCATCAGGAACACCTGAGCGTTGAATCTGCATGAAGCTCTATGACCGGACGCTGATGTTTTGGAATGTCTTATATACTTTGGAATATCTTAGAACTATAATATTGGAACATACTAGAGGATTAACGAACGTTATGACTTGGTCCCCTCACATTCCTGCTCTACATTGGACACAAGGATTCTATCTTACCATTAAAGTATTAATGATCTAGTATGCTCCTGAAATTTACACGATCAGGCGTAGAAAGCAGCAGGGGTGTAACTTTGTGAAAATCTTTAGGGGTGCTTTTTCCTAGCCAACCCATAACATTTTACTGGCATTGTTCGGGGATGAAAAACGTAAAAAGGGGTAAAAACTTTACACTTTTGTCCTTACACCTTTGTTCTGCGACATTAAAGTAAACACCCCTCCCACAAAATTCTCCCACACACTTTAGACGCGGGCAAAGGTGCTTTGCACAGAATGCCTTATAAAGAGCCCTTAACTAGCTAGCTAACACTTTTGTCGAAACATCTCTAATGACTTCTTTCTTGCTTTATTTGCACTCCACACTGTTCCCCTTGGATCAAAAAATAGTTTGGCCCCCTGGTTTTAGCGTTTGGGGGAGTATGGCCCAAATGCCATCCCCCTGGATCCGCCAGTGACTTAACACGCTCATTGCTGGTGGGCGAAATTCGCCCCCTCCTGGTTTTCCCGGAATAACGCAAAAACCAAGAAACGCAGAGCAACGAAACCTACAGTACCTTATTCCTGATCAATTCTACGCATCTCACCAAATTTTTGAGGGCAGGTCATGTCAGGTCAAGGAGCTATCCAAGGTCAAGCGACCCGACCTCAAAACCTAAAATTACGAGTTTGATACGGCGCCTAAGGAGCATCAGCCAACCGATCAGTTTGAAACTCCCACAATATGATGAGGCTATTAGGGTCTACAAATCTGCTATCTCGGAATTTTGATATTGTTGACCGAAGGTGCGGTCAATTTTTTGGTCACCCCATTTTAAGTCAATGGAGAAAAATAGAAAGGGCTCGTTTTGGTAAAGCCGGGATAGATAAAGCTGAAAATGCTCAAACAGTGTATTCTTACCACGATCTTGACCATAAAGCTGAGTTTTGGACCATCTGACCTCTCAAAGGTCATGTCAGGTCACAGGAGCATACAGTGATTGTTTTGGCAATAACTTCTCACTGATTTGAGATAAAGCTCCCATTTTGGTTTTATTGTGCTTGTATTGTCACGAGGAGTCCATTGATATGTAATATGACCATAACAGGTCACCCTGTGACCTTGACCTAACTAGGTGTTAGGTCATTTTCACAGTTTGACCTAGGAAGGTCATATTATACATCATTCGATTTACCACAATGAGAGGAAACCAATGATGCATAAATATGTGCTCTAGCTCCACTGAGAGAAAAATCTAGAGGGGGAAACGTACATTGCCCTGTTGTAAGCCTATGGGGCATTATTTGACCTATGCTGACCTCAATATTGACCTGAAATAAAAATACTTCGTATAATTTCTCTTCGTCTCGTGAAGAGCTTTCAAACGCCGTCCGTAATATTTCTTTAGCTTTCCTGGGAAATGAGATACGGAGGGAGGGCGAAATTCGCCCCCTCCAGCGGGGTGCGTCATGCCAGGGACCCCAGCGGGGTGCGTGTCAACATACTTTAAGAGATGCGCCCAAAAACCGTGTTAAAAAACTTTCGGACTATGGGGGCAGTGCCCACCATTTTCCAGCCGTTCCCGTACCTTTTTCAGCAACAAATCAAACGATAAGCCGAGTTACCTTCGGCCCCACCGAAATCGAAGGCCCTTTCCCACAAGTTCAAAATGATTCCTGCGCGGATGCTTTAACACGCACCCCGATGGGGGCAAAATTCGCCCCCTCCCCTCCTGGTTTTCCCCGGATAAAGCAAACACGAAGAGTCGCAGAGCAACGAAACTTGCAGTACCTTATCCCTGATCAATTTTACGCCTCTGAATTTTCTAGGTCAAGTCGTGTCAGGTCAAGGAGCTATCCACGGTCAAGTGACCCGACCTCAAAACCTAGAATCACAAGTTTGAAGCGGCGCATAAGAACATCTGCCCATCGATCAGTTTGAAACTTTCACAATATGATGAGGTCATTAGGGTCTACAAATCTGCTGTCTCGGAATTTTGATATCATTGACCTAAGATGGGGTAATTTTTGGTCACCATATTATAAATCTATGGTGAAAAATTGAAAGGTCTCGTTTTCCGTAAATACTGGTTAGATAAAATTGAAAATTGTCAAACCGTGTATTTTTGCCACGATATTGACCTTAAAGGTTATTTTGAATATTTGACCTATCAAAGGTCATGTCAGGTCACAGGAGCAAACAGTGATTGTTTTGTCCATAACTTCTCACTGAATTGAGATAAAGCTCTCATTTTGCTTGCATTTTGCTTATATTGTCACAGGGAGTCGATTGATATGCAAAATGACCATGCCAGGTCACCCTGTGACCCTGACCTAGCTCGATGTCAGGTCATTTTCACATTTTTGACCTAGCAAGGTCATATTATACGAGTGCATTATTCGATTCACCACGATGAGAGGAATCCAATGTTGTGTAAATATTTGCTCTAACTCCACTGAATAAATATATAGAGGGGAAACGTGCACTGCCCTGTTGTAAGCCTATGGAATATTCTTTGACCTATGCTGACCTCAATATTGTCCTGACATAAGAATACTTCCTGTAATTTTTCTTCGCCACGTCAGGAGCTTTCGAACGCTGTGCGTAATTTTTCTTTAGCTTCCCTGGAAATGAGATACGGAAGGAAGAGGCGAAATACGCCCCCAGCGCGGTGCGTCATGCCAGGGAACCCAGCGGGGCGCGTGTTGAGCTTCCTACTCATCAAAGGTCACAGCTCGAAAAGCTGCAAACGTGGTTAAGCCAGGAGTTTTGGTGTCTTTTTAAACTAGCGCGCAGACAAACGGCTACCTATTTAGTGTTATTTTTTGCATTTTACCACCATTTAAAGCTTATCTATGGTGTTACATTGTTCTTGGACCAACAAAGCTTTGAACACTTATCTATCCCTCGCCCCGGGGTGGGGTGTTTGAACATCCCCATTCGGGTTTTTGGCGGCACGAAAACGGCGGCGCCGCCAAAATGATTTTCTATATCGATGACCTAAGGTAAAGTACGGATCAAGACCTCTCTATTGGAAATGCATGGGAAAAACAGAAATTGGGCTGTATTTGTGTAGATGCAGCTGAGAATACCTCCATCTTCTCCAAATCGCAGTATCCTGGGCCCCTTTTCAGGTTCATGTTGCAATTTAGGACCTGTGACCGCTGAGAGGTCATCTGTGCTACTTAAGCAGTTTTCAGAACTAGGTAAATAACTTTGCATGAAATGATGGTACAACTTTTATTTTGACACCATTGCGCTTGGATTGCTATTGCAAGTCGATTGATGTGCATATTGACTAGGCTAGATAAAATGTGACTTTGACCTAACTTGAGGTCAGGTAATTGTTTGTGTTTTGACCTAGTATGATCATATTATGTATCATTCGATTCGCCGTGATGAGAGGAAGCGAATGGTGCCTAGAAAATGGTTCTAAAACTCAACTCTTGAGACGCTAGAGCCGAAAAACTCTACTCAAAATGCCACTTTCTTTGACCTGTCATGACCTCAATATTAACCTGAGCCAGACAATGACTGATATAGTTTCTTCATGAATTTCTATGAGCTATCCACCAGCCTTCGCGTCTTGCACTATCCCGCGTAGGGGCCGAGTTCGAGGGGCAGGCGTTCAAACACCTCCCCACGCACCCACCAGGCTAAGGTGGCTCGGAGGCCCACCAGGGCGCGGGTTAATAGCCAAACTAAGGTCGAAAACTGCGTTAAGCTAGAGCCATAATGTAGGCAAATCCTCTCGTTACGGCGAATCAAATTATGTATGGTATGGACATGTGTCAAAATCAAGAATGACCTAACCAAAGGTCAGGCCAAGAGCATTACCTTGTCAGACATAATCGATATGCATACCAATCGACTCGTAATGACAAGCTAAGCGAAATGGTACCAAAGTGAAATCTCTGTTATCATTTCCTGCCAAGTTGTCCAGCGAAGTTGTCCGGGTTTCCTGCGAACCCATGTCAGAAAGAGGCTTAAATAGTCCCAAATGACCTTACATAGATCATAGAACAAACATGTCAAGTTGGTCCTTTGGGGTGGCCCAATATACTTCTATTACGAGAACAGGAAGCTATTTTGACCTTTGCCCTTCTGGAGGTATTTTACTCCCTCGCCCTACCGGGGATCGATTCGACCCTTATCCGTTTGAAAACTAAGAAGGTGGAAAGACGCGGTAAAGCGCAGCCTGTTGCCCGAGATCTGAACTCTCCGACAGTGTACAATTATGTTTACCCCAGGTTAACTAGTAACCTCGTGAGGTCAAAAATGGTGAAATTTTGAGACATTTAGAAAATCCCTTATGATTCGGGAATCAATAGACCTAGAACCAAGGTGTCAATGCGTTTGTCGTAACCCAAGGAGTTCCACAATATGTGGCATGACCTGGCAAGGTCACGCATGACCTTGGCCTTAGACCACCTAACATAACCTTAGGTCAAAGTCGAAGTGAGGTCGCATACCATCGAATCCTTGGGTGATGCTCGTAACTATGATACCAAATTAATTTCTACATCTTGTCCCGTCCATGAGTATAGCCAACAAGAGCTTCTAAAACGGTAACCTTTGCTGACCTTTGGGGACCCCTGGTGCCTTCGTTATGGAATTGATCTCAAAATAGATGGCGTATTCCAAATTTCCTTTTCAGGAGCCTTCGAATCCTTTTAGAAACCTGATCTGCCTCTTCTAGAAGCCGAGTAACGCCCGGTTTTTCAGATATATTTTAGTACCAAAATTGCCTTACATGGGCATAGAAATGGCGTCATAACTCGGTGACCCGACATGACATTTACTTAAAATTTGGTCAAGATGTGTCGAAGTAATTTTGTTATACAATTTCCACGCAGCATTAGGCTAAACGAAACTTTTGTGTCATCACAAAAAATAACGAGGGCGTCGAATCGGCCCCCGAAGAACGAGGGTTAACCAATATGAGCCAAAATATAGCTATTTTACAGTTTTTACCCTGTATTTCCATTGAAGAGGTCGCCCGTAAATGAAACTAGGTGTATCACCGATTTCATAAAACCCGGAATATATGTTGCAGCACCCGGTAGGCCCATGATGGTTTTTAAGTGTCGGATTGCTAGGTTAAACGTGCCCCCCGAAGGAGGAGGGTTAACCAATATGAGCCAAAATATAGCTATTTTACAGTTTTTACCATGTATTTCCATTGAAGAGGTCGACCGTAAATGAGACTACGCATATCACCGATTTTATAAACCCGGAATATATGTTGCAGCACCCGGTAGGCCCATAATGGTTTTTAAGTGTCGGATTGCTAGGTTAAACGTGTTCTTACTTATAAATAACTTTACTTTACTTATTGCATAAATGCAATCCTAATATTTTAGATGAAGTCACTTTCCTTTGCCTGATGACTTAACCTAACATGACCAAACTTGATTTTTTAAAGATGCGGAATTGATCAAGGAAGAGATATGAAAGGTACGGCGGCGCAGCGGCGCCGTTTATCCGCTATCCTTACAAAGCCTTATGGAGACCATCGATGCTCCTCTCGGACGGGCGAGGGTTAAGCACAAGCTACGTTTCCCAGATACTGGCCCTGATTTCCCTCCCTTTCTAAACAAGTTCCAATAGATCACAGTTACCACATGTTGCGTTTTGACCCTCTTTTGGTGCGTATTATCAGCTATGGACAGGTCTGATCTACATGCAGCCTAAATAAGTTCAGAAATAAATTGCAGCATGCACTATGGCATTTTGGAAAGAAGTCCAGCATTTTTTCTGTATGGAAGACATGATCAAGGAAGCGACGAGTGCACTCGATGGTACTGATTCTGAGACAACGGCGACACGGCAATTAACATTTTGGAAAACGCGCTCTTTCGGCTTTGGTCGCAAATGGCAGCTACCTAATTTCCATAGTTACTCCTGCGGCTCACCGTCTAAATATGACCTCATGCGGTTATATGAAATCTTCAGATCACTTAAGTAATCTTCTAAACTCGACATTATCTTTAGATGAATAGTTACAAGAGAGCTCCGAATCTTTGATACTTATTATTTAATTGCTACATAATCCTGACATTATGTCCTATTAGAACATCCATAATAGTTTTAGGGGTGCTTTTGGAAGTTTAGGGGTGCTTTCAAAAGTTTTAGGGTGCTCGCGCACCCCTAAAAGTATACAAAGTTACACGCCTGGAAAGCAGTGACAGGTAAAGCAAAACATCAAAGCGAATAGTGTCAAAGACCACAAACTATGGGCGACAGCAAGTACACAGCAAGGCTCCTACCTAAAAGGATCCAAGCTTCCGACGAGGCGTCAAATACTCCTAGACATACTGTCGTTCAGAGCGCACAAATCACGTTACAACGATGATGTGACACATGTCTCATCGATAGCTTATGACGCTGTCATCGAGTTGGGAGAGATAAGAAATTCCGATTGTCGGGAAAGAAACCGTTGTCTGGCGAATAACCCATCTCTACAAAAACTACACTGGTCAACAGCCAAAATGGATCCAGCATGGGAGTACCCGTTCCTACCTATTTCGGTACCGCTGATTCCGAATCTGATAACCGTTTTGCTCCATCGGACCCAGTTTTCTGCCCAGGGCATACCCTGTGTATAGCCCTTTTACCATTTCCACGCGTAGTCATTGGCCCAGCTGATCAACAGCCAAAATGGATCCGGCACGTGAACACCTGTTTCTGCCTATTTCGATACCGCTGATTTCAAATTTAGTAACCGTTTTTTGCCATCGGACCTGGTTTCTTCTCCAGAGCATACCTGTTGTATAGCCCCTACACTTTCCACACACTGTCATCAGCCTAGCCTTTTGTGGAAAAATATAGATCAAGGATGTCGAGAATCCGGATTATCTGCACCCAGATCAATGTACATATCAATAACTTATCAATATACATGTGAATTTATTGCAACGAAAGTCTACCTCGCATTCAAGTGCATGAACATTGTACATTGAACAAGGTTTGCGCTCGGTCGCACAAGCTCGCCGTTATTGTAGACCGAGAGGTGACGTCGCAACATTATATGATGAGGATTGTATGTCAGAGTCAACTCCCATGAAGGTCGAGTCTAAGTACAAAGTCACAGGTCAAGGTCATACCACCATTTTAAGGTCATTGACCCCAGTGCCTTTGGTCGGATGATGCCGCCTAATATGACGTATATCATGCTATGACGTCATACGCTAGGTCACTCAATCTTGAGCTCAAAGTCGCATGTTCAAGACAAAGGTCATGGGTTAAGGTCAAACCTTATTTTCTGCCCGACGGTTGCCATAGTGCTAGTTGCAGTAAACGTTATAGGCAAAATGCAATATTTTGACGTCAAAGGTCAATGGCCTTGAACGACCTTGGCCTAAAAGTTTCAGAGAACATTGCCTCAAACCTTTCCTCTGTTACTTCAGGCCACTTTCTCTCCATATCTGGCTTCTCATCGCATAATCACGGCATTTCCCAATGGCTACCCTGCACATACAGAATTTAACCTTTATGGCCTCGTTTTACCTTGAATATATTGACCTAGGTCCATGAAAATCGGGTTTAAGGTAGAATACCCTAGCCTCCACAAACACCTAAACGTTCATTTTCCTAGACCTCTTGGGTTTTGCACTGTCAATGTCACTGATGCCAAGAAGGCTTGCACAAAGACGACACACAGACATACTGGATCTCAAAATTCTGATCTGATACAGAATTTCGGTTGCCAGATTCGTGTTCAGCACCACAAATTACCCTAGAAACGGACTATGTTATATTTGATCCACGACAAAAGTTAAATTTTGTTGACCAGTGCTATCAGAGGCTGTTCACAAGTAAGAAACGGAACACTGGAACAGAAATGAAGAACAGAAGGAGCTCTGAGGCAAAACTGAACAAGCTGTTTGATATGTTATCTCCAAATACTGAAAGGGAAATATTACTAGGCCGGCTAAGGACCGAGAGTGGTAAGAGAGAAGGTATACGATTCATGCGTGATCAAAGGTCATCCAGAAATGGGGGATGGAGGGGCGTGACAAGACGTTTGAACAGAAAACAGCAGACCCCAAGGTCTGTGTTCCTCTAGTGTTCCAAGCGAAGAACTCGATCCGGAGGATGAATATAAAAACTCCCTCGCTGATACAGAGGGTGAAGATGTATACTACATTCCGTAGAAAATTTCACAGGCAAAAGCTGATCCTGTTGAGATCGAACCCAGGGTGTTAGCGTCTTCATCGATAACGAACGTAGCCGATCGCTTCGGCTTTTCAAGTGGGGCATCATCAGCCCTCACGATGGCGGTTCTGAAAGAGGTGGTGCTGACCTCAGCCAATTCAGCGCTAGCGAGTCTACATTCAGGCGATCAAGAGTCGCAAACGGAAAAGCTATAGCCAAAGAATCCATGTCCGAGGTCAATGCAAGACGTTCAAATTGATGGGCAGCTCACGAGGACGGTAAAATTGTGAAAACAACCAAATATAAAAAATAGCCATAGTTGGACAAATACACAGAGGGAAAGCTATGGGAGATTTAAGAGCTTCCCGATTCATTCGGGGAATTACAAGCTCAGAAGATATTCGAGCTTCCAGATCCATGGAATACCTCACGATCATGCTTTCAGTTATGAACGATGAACGTACAAGTGCTTACGTCCCCGCGAAATGAATAGTTAAACACTTCCAGTTCCCTTCCCTTCAATTCCCACGGTTTTATCGTATCTGGACGATTTCAATCGCTAAATGGGATGACGTGCTCTCATTTTACATTTTGAATGACGCTTGGATGGTAAACTTAAGGGTGCATCTGCACTACTGCACTACCTGCGGTGCATCGCATTAGGTACGTCTTATTACGTAACTATTTCTAAGTATTAGACACTACTTGATATAATCTTCCTTCATTCACCTCAAAACTGCATATATGGCAAATGTGAATGCTGTGTTTCACCTGATCACACCCTCACATTCTTGCAAGGCCTAGCGCGGCGGCTGATGGGCCGCGCCACAGAGCCACATATTTTCCCATTTGACAATATCATATTCCGAGAAAACCTATGAATTTTTGACTCAGATCCCGCAAACCCAGAGACCAGAGATGGGCATAACCCAGAGCTATATCAAAGTAAAAATATCTCCTTAAAATCTTGGCAAATATTACTTCCAAAATTTTGGAAGAATTTGGCAAACTGTACGATGGCGAACTCCACCTCCCCTAAATCAAACTCAAATCAAATCAAATGCAAAAAGCTGAGTGTCCAAATTCTGTGAGATTGGTGACTGGATTGCATCGAACATCGTCGCAACACATCCAGTTGCTGATCTTATAGCACTATAAGATCCGGAGAAACCCCAGTAAGCTACGCGCAACTGGATCCCCCAGCCTCAATCTCACTTCCTCACCTCCTCGCCTCTGAGCCCCAAAATCCATATGATCTTTATTCCCCTGTAATTCCTTTCGTACCTTCGAAATCCTCTAATATTCCCATATTCCTCTTCTGGGCCTCCAAGTTCCTCTAAATCTCAGATCCTCATGCTCGGGCCTTATATTACCACATTACTCTTAATCTCACCTCCGCATATCCTTGCCTTTTGGGCCCTCGAACTCCTATTAACTCTGCATCCTCGTGCAATCACCTTAGTATCTTCGGATTCCTGTAGTATGTCTACATCCTTGCCGTGAGGCGCACTATAGTTGCCAGGTGCCAGTCAAAATCATAATTTCATAGACAGTGGCTTTGAAGGGCTTATTGGGCTAACGAGGCCACGGTCAGTCTCACCCCTTCCACCCAGGAGAAGGAAACGCCTTCTTTCGGTCGGTTAGTCCGCTGCCCAGCGCCTTGGATATAATACTAATTGTTGGGGTTTAACGACGCACCAACCGCCAGGGTCATACGGCGTCGCCAACTCTCACCCTGTTCGAAGGATCTCGTTCGGACTTCTTCCGCAAGAAGAATTGGGGGTCGGAGGTTTCGTACTGTGTTACAGTGCTTCGTCAGCGATGATCGTTCGGAATATAAGGGGGACAAAAAGACACAAGAGAACACACAGTACAAAAGATGACCTCAGAAAAACATGCCACATCAATAACCTACACGTGACAGGAATAAACCATTGACTTCCTAGAACGACCTAAGAAATTATCAATACATTAAAAGGTAAAGTTTTAAAAACGCATCTTTAACATGGAAACCCTAGAGTACTAGGTTTAGCAAGAGAGGGAGGGGTTTAAGACAGCTACAATAAAACACGCAATACTCGCAATCATCACTTATTAATTATATAAAAGGGGGAAAGCTATAAAAAGGGGGATATAGAACAGGAGTGGAGAGGAGGCGGGGGGGGAAATGTTACAATGAAACACGCAATATTCACTTATTTATGGTAAGAAAATTCAAAAGCTATAAAATACCTATTATCCATTCCATATATTTTTCTAGAAAGTTCCGCTGCCCAATTAACAGGCAACCAGGCGCGCCCCCACCGCGATCCCAACGACAACAGCACCTTTAGGCTAACACCGAAACTTAAAGACAAAAGTCGCGGCACGCCCTGCTAGGAAACGGAGAATAACATAATAATGCGAAAAAGCTAACCCAGTTAGATTTTTAGAATTTCAGGATTAGTATTTAGATGGCTGATAGCAGGTTTTTGCAAATGTTGCAAAATACCTTGACCTCTACACCACCAGGTTAGAGGGGAAAATCATGCATTGAAGGAGAGTGTGAATACTGTTAGTGGGGTGCTCTCGCCTGTTAACTTACATTGAAGAAAGCAGTGGTGAAGGGCCCGATCCCAGGAGCGGCAGCCGCAGCCACCCCGCCGAACACGCTGAGCCAAGCTCGCAGCGAGCCCAACGGAAGGCGGCAACAACCCCCACACCCCGGAGCGTACACAGAGTGGAAAAACAGCTCCACAGTCAACTCGTAGACAGGAATAGCATGCCGTCTCGTCCCTCTCCCCTTTCCAACTCAACATGCGGCGCACACCTCACACACCCCCCAAACACAACTTACACCCCCACCCCGAACTAGCCTACAATACCCGTCACACGATCTTCTTGCAGGCGAGTGCAAGCCCTAAGCTGGCTTCTGAAAATACTTGCTATTGATGGGACTTTTTCCATAGCCAGACGCAAAGGAGTGCATTTCCAAGTAAAGGATATATTTATCACACTCCTGAAGTGCCCTCACACTTGCCTTAACAAAACAGGCGCCAGGTGCTCCACTTCTTAAATTCCGAAGCTTCCCACTGCAAGTGAACCATCCACTGTCGCGTCGTTGTGTTGCCATGGCCACGGTTCCTATAGATACGGTTCGGACATGACAGCCAGCTGACTGCCTGGTTTGGCAGCATGTTGAGGGTATGGTAGTATTCTGGAGGGTCCTGGTCAAGATACCTTTGGTTCTGGTTGCATATGATAGCATTCAGCGTTCTGATTGGTTGAACGAAACGTTCGAATCGGGATTCTGAAGTAATTATTATGGAATTCATCGTGGATTTTCGTTGTTCTAAAAGCATGTCAGGGACTAAAAATGCACCTAGAAGATAGCCTGATCAATTTTACATACCAAAAATAAAAATTTACCCTTAAGCACCGCTTAAATTTTCCCACTGGCCCGTGCCCCAAACCCCTGCAAAAGTCCCATTGGAATTACATGTTAAATTTTGCTGCAAAAAAACTATAATACCCAGAAATGGAACCATCAAAACCCCCCAGAATTCTAGAGATGTATCTCATGTCCACCCCCTGGCCATGGTGACATAGTCCCGCAGCATCACGCACGCACATAATCAGCTGAGACCATTCCCGAAAAGTAGTTCGAAACCGCTCTCCCTTCTTTGGGTTCTTTACGAAGAAACTAAAAACAATGCATTTGGGTGCCGGTTCTCGCCTTTTGTCATGCATGAGAACAACCCCAATGGGTTCTTATCCGAAAGAAACGTAGAGCTTCTTACACTTTCCCGCCAAAATGCAAAGAACTCAATGAGGTATTGAGGTAGAACAAAGAGACACCACTGGCTTCTAATGGGAGAAGTTTGTGGCAAAGTTCTCCTGAGCAGTCTTGAGTGCTGGGAAAACGTTTGGATGGGGCAAGCCATGGATAAATTTAAAACCCATAGTGTTTCAGAAGAAAAAAAACAAAACGTTTTGCGCTTTGGAGAAGGGGCACAGGATCCACTAGCGATGTGCAGTTAGGTTGACTTTACAACGAATCAGGAGCCGCTTTTACAGTGACGTCACGCTGGCGACAAAACTTTCCCTTCGCCCAATTGGTCCCATGTTAAAATTAATTGATTTCTGCCAGCTCTCACAAGTACAATATGAGTCGAAGGGAATACATTATTCTTTATGTACAATTCTACATCAAATTTGTTTTCGAAATTGACCATTTGAAGGCGATATTGTCTGTTTTTCTTATAAATAAGGGCATTCAAAACTAGCTCTGCAAATCCGCGTAAAGGCTCCCTCTCCCGTGGCAAAGAGTACCTTTCGATACCTTGATACCATATTGGTACCATATCACCTAACCACAATAACAATGCGGCACAGCCAACGTAATAGAAAGAAGCAAAGCAGCCCAACTTATAAGATCCAACTGGAGTTATACAATATTAATGCGCTCGACGGAAATACAGAAATGATAACATGCGGTCGCCATGTACATATTTATCCTTTTATTTTACCCTTTTATCCTTTTATTTTAATTTTATGTATATGTATATGTGTGTGTATATGTATATGTGTATATGTATGTATATGTAATTTTATGTATTACAATGTTCTCCCGGCATCAGGGACCATTTGGTTTGTAAAAAAATTCACGCCACTTCCATCGGTCTAAGCGAGCACTCACACGTTAAACGAAACCTCGGTAGAAAGCCCTTACATTGGAGACTGCCCCCGTCCTAGCTCGTCCCGGCATGAAAAATAATGCGTGCTAATAATAATCAATCACTCTCAGCCGCGAGTGACTAAGCCCCTGTCAGTTCACTTTTGGATTGTTTTCCACAGTTTTTTTCTGTTTTCGATTGTTGAACTAAGTGCGCTGCTTATGCATCAGCTACAGCTACCACATTGGTGCCAAATCGTGTCACGTCACGCTGGCGACAAAGTTTTCTCGTGGATCAACCTTATAAGTAAAGTAATCTTGGTGGCTACTGACCTGTGGGAAATGTGCATAGTTGTGCCAAGCCCTGGAAAATTTTAAAACATAGTGTTTCTGAAGAAAAAACAAAACTAAACGTTTTGCGCTTTGGAGAAGGGGTGACAGGATCCACTGGCGATGTGCAGTTAGCAGTGGAGGATCTAGCCGGTTTTGGAGGGGCAAACAAAAGTAAAAAAAACGTCACGCACTGCAAAATAGCGCTATAATGTGACTTGCCGGTAGAATTTTAGGTATTTAGGGCGAAAAGCAAAAAAACGTCACGGGCTGAAAAGTATGGGCTCAAGATACCTTTTTTCCTATCCATGGCCCCATATTACAACTGAACTTAACTGGTTCTGTTTGAAGTTGAGATTTGAAGCATCAAAATCTTGCTTATAAAATAAAAAAGGAGTCGGGGAAAAAGGAGTTCGATCACTTGGGGGGGGCGGGCAAAACATCGTTTTTCCCCGAAATTTTCCGTTTGGGGGCAAATGCCTTCTTTGCCCCAAATGCCTTCTTTGCCCCCCCAGATCCGCCACTGGCAGTTAGGTTGACTTTACCGTCTTCCTGTCAGAGGGGTTGGTTTTGTCCATCTGTCCATAGGCAGATTTTGAATTGCTGATCAGGGGAGGGACACATGTTTAGGGCGTCATCCAGACCTGGGGACGCCAGTGCCAAAGGCGGCAAAAATATTATATACGGTGGGCGCCAAAATATGTCTTTGGGCGCCAAATCTGACCGCGGTAGCGCTTATTCCTGTTCCCAGGGAAAAATAAAGCATGCTTGTTGATTGAATGTTCATGGATGGACACAAGGGAGCTGTTATACTGCTTAAATTTGGGTTTACCTATAGTTTCTTACCTGTTAAGGGTTCAACATGCAAAGGTCCCTAATAGAGCATTGCCAGATAGGTGGAAATTTTTGCATGACAGTAGGTAAGGATTTTGTGGAGCTATGATTCATACTTTATGTTGATTTCTTTACCTTCTGATGATGTGAGTGTGCCTAATATGTTTTACTCTTAATCCACAAGAAATTAGTATCTTTGAAAGCAAATAAAGTGGGAAAAGGCTGCCGGGACCAGACAGGGATCGCATCAGGCTCGCCGGGACTAGGCCGGCACCAAACAAATTTTGCCGCGACTGGGACCAACTCTTTCCAAGAAGTCCGACCTCTAGTTCCCATCCTTGGGAACGTGCGTTTCCATTTATGGAACTAACGTTTCGAAATTGTTTGATCAAATTATGAATAAAACACGTAAAACTAGAAACGATTGCCCTTCAAAAATCTTTCATGGTGAAGGCACGGCATTTGAGGGGGATTAAATTGCAAATGGATTCAATAACTTCTTTGATACTCTAGGCCAAAAACTGGAGCAAAAATACCACCCCCCCGACAGCAATAACTACCTCCTTTTACAACCTGAGTGTGAACCTAAGATGTTCCCTGGCCTATCCCTTCGAATCCGGAAATGTAAAAAACACTGAGTGTGAACCTTTTGAATGTTTACTATCAACCACCCCACTACAAATAGAATCAATAATAAAAAGCCTAAACCTGGTGGGAGGCGGGATAGATAATACAAATACACAGATTTTGAAATGTACTTATAAAAGCTGCCTAGGACATCTTAATTATTTTTATAATTTATGTTTACAGTCGGGAACTTTCCCCGACGCACTTAAAATAGCGGTTATAACACCAATCTTCAAAACAGGTGAGGAAAAAAATTGTTCAAATTATAGGCCAATATCTCTTTTGCCCATTTTCTCTAAAATTTTGGAAAAATACTGTATCAATATCTAATTAATTATATTTCAGAAAATCGTCCTCTATCTTCTTTTCAATTTGGCTTTAGGAAAAAGCATAGTACTTATATGCCTATAGCTCATATATATGACAAGGTAACTGAGGCTCTGGAACAAGGCGAAATTGTATGGGGAATCTATTTAGACCTACGAAAAGTATTTGACACTGTTGATTTTGCCATTCTTTTGAATAAAATAATACGAATAGGAATAAGGGTAAATTTACATAACAGCCTAAGTGTTTATATAATTCACTGATACTACCTTACTTCAATTATTGGGCTGCTGTCTGGGGAAATAGTTATGTTACTAAAATAGAAAAGCCCTTCAAATTGCAAAAACGGGCAGTAAGAATAATAGCTAAAAAACATATTTATCACCAACAAACTGTCTGTTTATCGAGTATAGACTGGTAAATATACATGATATAATACTAGAACAGAGTATTGTTATTATTGCACAAGCACTAAAAAAGAAATTCCAGATGTGATTTCATCCCTCTTTGCCATTCACACACCAACAAATACCCGATTAGTACAACATTTTGAGGTTCCTTTTGCTGCTACAGTGTATAGAAAATGTGCTTTATCAATTCATGGACCGAGAACATGGAACCAAATTATCTGTCCCTTGTTTCCTAATATAGATGATGTCCCACTTGAAAAATTTGCTCTAAAGAAAACGCTTCGCAACTTTTTTTGGAATCGATTACTTTTTTTTACTAATCGATTACTTTTATGGAATCACGTACTGAGGAGGCAAGTGGATGAGCGACTGAATTTTCTTTGTGGATATGCTTCGTTTCGTCTCTTCTTTAACTGAACTACTTTGATTAAGTACTAATAGCTTTCTTTTTTTGACTCAACATTTCATACCTTCAAAAATTTACCCACTAACAAAATATTTTTCTTCGTGGCTCCACCGAATACAACTAGGTGACTACTCTTTTGGAGGAGCCAAGGAGAAAATACTACTAACAATAGGTAGTTGGGAAGATGCATCAAATAAAATTAGAATAGCGGGGAGTAGTACAGCCTGCTAACATAAGTAAAACTAATATAATTTGGAAGCTGATGGATAAATTTTCTAACCTGGCTGTATGGGTGAGGAAGGGCACTCCTGCCTACCTGTTAAATGGGTAGTCGGTAAAAAAAGGATCAATGTTCCCATTGTTGGGAACGTAGCCATTCTTGGGAACGCTGACCACAGTTTTTCCTACTGAAAGTGTGATACTCTGCATACTAGCTTAGAATGAGGGAAGTTGGTATTATTATTTTTCAGCTCGTTTTTTATTCATCTATGCCTTGCGGCTGTTCATTGTCAACTCCCTTGGCCAAACCGATTTGCAAAATATGGTACTTCCAAGGAGTTCTGGTCTGAGCAAGTGCCCTTGAGGCCAGATAAAGTGGTGCAAATTTTGGTGAAAGCAAACCATGCAGACTGGACCTACCTTGCAGACTGGACAGCCCGAAGCCCCTCCTCTGCCAGGCCAGCACGGTCTGCAGCTCCGGCGGACAGATGTTGAGGGGCTGACGGCGCCACTGGTGTCCTCCCCCGCTGTTTCCCTGATGGCGCCAATCACTACCTATCCATGGCTGCCGCCACACAAGGGGCTTTGGGCTGTCCCTAGAGTTCCTTGCAGAATACTCAGTTCGAACGCTCGGCCAACGTCGAGAACATCCTCGTTAGCAGCCTGTCGATGAAGTGGCAGTCCGGGACCATGGACTGCAGGCTGAGTAAGCTGCATACTGTGCTAGCAGTTAGTCGCTCCATGATCCTCAAAAGAACAGAAACTTTGGAAGTGTAAGGTGTTCGGCTTCGTGTTGTTCACGGTCCAGGTGCAGAGGAAGCAGCAGGTAGAGCTGGAGTAGAAGGAGCGGACCAATGGGAAGTTAGCCACACATACGAGGGAGCGGCAGCTGGTCGCCTAGGGGAATGAGACGAAGAGCGTGGACGAGCTGGACCTACTGAAGGCGAGTAGCGAGCCACTCATGGTCGCAGGGCAGGCGCAACAGTACCTGGACAAGCTAGCCTTGGAAAGAGAAGGGAGAAGAAGCAAAGGTTGAAGGAGCAGCAGTCCGCCAGGGAGAGTTGGACCACTCTGTTCAATGTGGACACTGTTCAGGATCCAGGCCAGTCTAGATCAATAGGAGATAGGACAAGACCACCGGAGTGTTCAAAGAATATCTGATGGCCTTGCTGAGCAATAAGACCAAGGTCAACGCTGTCACAGACAAGATGGAGCACAAACAACGAAATTTATCAGATGGAAGACGAAATGAAAATGAAGCCGAATAATCAAACATTTTCATACTCATTATTTTGGTTTAAATGTTAGAAGTGTGTGTGTGTTTTTTACCGGTACCTAATCCTTATCCTTATCCTTACTCTACCTGGAGGCTGTGAGCGCATGCGCCTGTGGCTGCAGCGACACCTTCAGGTAGAATCCCATCCTCTTTATCCTCACCTTTCCTCATCCTTACCATCTCCTTCCATTGTTTATAATCACTTCATACTGATTGCGACAACACTTTAAAAGACACCTCATTTGTGTGGAAGTGTGAGTAATACATAACAATAATAATAAGTTGGCAGTCGTGGAGTACAACCTTGTAAGGTCCTCTCAGGAAATTCAACCCGAAGAATAACGACAACTTCAACGGAGTCTTTACTGGGAAATAAAGATTATATTGCGAAGAGAGTGTAATTAGGAATTATGGCTTAGTATAATGATATTTACATGTAAAGCCGCTTAAAAAGGCTAAACGCCATAAGGCTTGTTGTTCTAACCTATTGGAACAAGAGTGTAATTAGCAATTATTGCTTAGTGTAATGACATTTGCATGTAAAGTAAACCGCTTAAAGAGGCTAAGCACCCCAAAGCTTGTTATAAGCGACTGGACCAAGATTCTAACTTTTGCATATTACTGTCCCCCACTGTATTGTTCCAAATATGTAATGTGCCGGAACTCAATGGTTTGTTTTTGTGGCGAGAGGAATATAGAATACATTGGTAAGGAATTGTTAAGACTGTCTTGAATAATTCACCGGGCTCTTAAAAAGTGCTGCCTTTTTGATGTAAGGGAAAGCAAACCTGGTAACAAAGAATCTAAGAACCCTGAAGCAAACAGTCGAAGAACCCAATTGTATATATCATATGGGGACGGCGAGAACGTACACAGTTCTTAAAAAGCCCCTTGGCTTCTTCGTCGTTTTTCAGCATGCTTTTACTATAATTTTTAGACCTGGTTGCGAAGAATTCACTGGGTTCTTAAAAAGCGCTACACTCAAAACCGCTCAGGAGAACTTTGCCACAAATTTCTCCCATTAGAAGCCAGTGGTGTCTCTTTGTTCTACCCCAATACCTCTTTGATTTCTTTGCATTTTGGCGGGAAAATGTAAGAAGCCCCACGTATCTTTCGGATAAGAACCCATTGAAACTGTTCTCATGACGACAACAGGCGAGAACCGGCACCCAAATGCATTGTTTTTAGTTTCTTCGTAAAGGACCCAAAAAGGGATAGCGGTTTCGAACTATTTCTCGGGAATTATCTCAGCTGATTGTGCGCGTGCGTGACGCTGCAGGGTTCATGGTTCATTTGCAGTGGGAAGCTTCGGGAGTTGAGAAGTGGAGCATCTGGTGCCTGTTTTGTTAAGGCAAGTGTGATGGCACTTTGTTAATTGGTAACAACTGTCATGTATGGTAACTAAATGTGGCTACTGGCCTGTGGAAAATTTGCATCGTTGGATGGGGCCAGCCCTGGAAAAAATAAAAACATAGTGTTTCTAAAAAAAAAACAATACGCTTTGCGCTTTGAAGGGTCACGGGAACCACTGGCGATGTGCAGTTAGGTTGACTTTTCCGTCTTCCTGTCAGTGGCGGAGTTTGGGGAGGGGGTTGGTTTTGTCCATCCGTCCATAGGCAGATCTTGAATTTCCGATCAGGGAGCGACACATGTTCAGGGCGTCATCCAGACCTGGGGACGCCAACGCCAGGGGCGGCAAAAATATTATATCCAGTGGGTGCCAAAATATGTCTTTGGACTCCAAATCTGATCGCAGTAGCGCTTATTCTTGCTTCCTGGGAAGGAAGCGATATTTATGGGGGCGCCATTGACCTTTCAGAGGGTGTCATCGATCTCTCAGGGGCCATCGATAGTCGGTTGGGTGAAGGGATGGCAAAAAGGCCCCTTTGCCCCATAGATCGATCTATGCATCCGTCATATTTCTCTGGGATATATTTAAAGCGGATAAAATATAGCTTATGAACCAGCATCTAATGCTCAAATAGAACAGACCAGTGGTGGATCCAAGGGGACTCAAGCCCCCCCCTCGGAATGTCTGAGCCCCAAAAGTAAATGCAAGCCGAATGCTGTCCGAGGTGGTGGCGGGGCAGGCTCCCAGCCCCCAAACGCCCCCCCTCCCCAAATGAACTCCTGGATCTGCCACATTAGCTCAAACGTTTGGATGTTTTTGCTTCATCTTTCCTGTGTTTTGAGCAGACTCATTTCCTTTTTCAGAGGCAGGACAAGTGGCGGCCATCAAAAGCCTGCTCAGGACTGCTGGGCTAGGTGGTTCGTCAAAGCTGAAAATCGAGGAGGTCAGCCTAGTCCTCGGAGATCAGCAGCTTTTAGAGGAGGAGATCCGAGATGTGAGTGGGCATTGGTGGACGCTGGGGGGGGAATTCCGGCCACGTCCCCCAAAGCACTGGAGGGGGCCAAACTATATTTCCCCCCCAATACCGGAGAAATATTTGAAAAAGGGTTTACACTATGTCTGTAGAGCAAACAAATATTCGCTCCCCCCGGGAGAGCGATCATGTACTTGGAGAGGTAGATTATACTAGGTCTGTCGAGCACCCCAATTGTATGTCCCCCACCCCCCCCAGGAGGTGAGGAAGACATGGGTTTGCTCCCCTAAAACTTGGGTCTGCGTCCGCCCCTGTGAGTGGGCCACACACAATGCCCTGTGTGTTTGTGAACAGATCTCTTCTTTTATCTGCAGACATAAGAGGCTGATTACACTGAACAACATCTTTTTTACTGGAGATGTGTGAAGTAATTTAGACTAATTTGGGTACGTTTCAAAAATAAAAACCGTTTGACTGTATCACGTCAGGATTTTAAGTTACAGAAATATTCCCAATGCCTAGAAGTCCGGATTTCATTGAAATTTACAAGAAACCATTTATTCTTTTACTTCATCATGCATGTTTCAAAACTATAGAAATTACAGAAACACTCCGCTTTAAGGCATTTGGCTTTGCGTTTGTGCTACTCTGTGTCAGTTTCACGATGCAGGAACCAGCAGAAATCGCCCATCATGTTAGGGTTGTGCCACCCTTGGTACCGCGTCTCCATGAGTGAAATCTCTTGGTGGAATCGCTCACCGTGCTCGTCGGAGACAGCTCCCAAGTTGTCAGGGAAGAAGTTCAGGTGCTGGTGTAGGAAATGGATTTTCAGGGACATCCTGGAACCAAGTTCTCTGAAGGACTCCAGTAGCTGCTGCACTATTTCTTCATAGTTGTCCGTGCGCTCATTCCCCAAGAACTTGTCCGTCACAGCTTTGAAGCTCCTCCATGCTGCCAGCTCTTTGGGGTTTAGAGTTTTCGGGAAAGTTTCGTCCTTCATAATCTGTCGGATTTGCGGTCCGACAAAGACGCCAGCCTTGATCTTGGCCTCCGACAAGGTGTTGCCAAACTTCTCCTTCAGGTATAAAAACCCGCGCCCGTTCAGATCCATTGCCCGTACAAAATTCTTCATCAAGCCGAGTTTTATGTGGAGTGGTGGAAGGAAAATCTCAGCTGGTTCGACAAGGGCGACATGCTTCACGTTGTGACGCCCAGGTACATACATGCTCCTTCAGCTCTTTCCAATCTTTCTTCGTCCAGTGATTCTTGTCGTCTCTGCTATCCCAGAGACAAAGGAAGCACATGTGTTTCGTGTAGCCTGACTGCAGCCCTAACAACAGCGCCACCACTTTCAAGTCTCCGCAGATGTGCCAGTTGAAGTCATTGTACTTGATGGAATCAAGCAGCTGCCGCATAGTCTCATAGGTCTCTGTCATGCCGAACGCGTGAGCCAGTGGGACTGATGGTTTCTCGTTACCATTGTGGAGCAAAACAGCCTTCAAGCTGTTCTTCCCAGAGTCGATGAAGAGGCGCCAATCTGCAGGATCGTGATCACACCCAAGTTCTTTCAACAGACTGTTGATGTCACTGCAGAATGTCATCGTGTCTTCCATCTCAAAGAACTCAGCCAAGTCACTGTGACGTGCTCTGAACAAGGATATCTTGGTGTTAGGTTCAAGTAGATTCCACTGCTGCAATCTTGATCCAAGCAGCTCTGCCTTCGCCTTTGACAGCGAGAGATCTCTTACAAGATCATTTAACTCTCCCTGGTTCAGAAGGTGTGGTTCTTGGTGAGTGTCGGGTTCAAAAGGTTCATCATCACCATCCTCTTCGCCACTGCTTACAGCTATGTTCTGATCAGCTGGAGGTGTGGGAACGGGGTTTTCGTCATCATGAGGCACAGGTTTACGAGCAGAGACGCAGTCAGCGTACTTGATGTGGCCTTTATTCTTTTTGTTGAAGCCGGCGATGCTTGTGCAGCAGAAATAACAATCATCATGATGATTCTGCGGCTCACGCCATATCATGGGCACCGCAAATGGAATGCTCGCGCGCTTGCCCACCAACCACTGAGTCAAGGCTGAGTGGCAGCTTGTGCAGCAGATGTGTGGTGCCCAGCTCTTGTCTTGGTCCCCCACCTTACACCCGAAGTAGTGAAAGTAGGCGGCCTTCATTTTCACTGCTGTAGATACACTTCGCTGTTGATCTTTTTTGGTATACCGACCACAGACATAACAGAAGTTGTCAGGATGATTGGTACAGGAACGTCTACTCATGTTTATCTGAAAGAAAGAATAAAAATTAGTAGTCACTAGATACCACGCAAGTTGCTTGCGAAAGTAAATAGATGAATCATACATTCATAAATTGGTGTAAAATGCAAAGAAAACTGTTATCTCATTTTGTAAACACAACTCGAAGCAACTAAGCAAGCCACTCAGCGATAAAATGATGTAACACTGCAAAGAAAACCGTGATAACATTTTGTACACGTCGCCCAGAGAAAAGAGCAAACAATCCAGTGCAATGTGCACAGTATACAGGCACGCCTCAGAGTTATCATAGTTAATCCACATCGCCCATAATGATTTAAATTTGGCAGACAGCTACGTGTACAAACTGTGATCACAGTTTTCTTTGTATGTACAGTAACATCTAACCTCAGCTAAGCAAGACACCACCTCTCACGCCGGTATCTCTTGGGACCCTGACAAAGCAAAATATTATTTTCGCCGACTTTCGCACGCACGACCACCGACAAAATCTGACTACTTGATTTTTGACTATAAAGACCCTTCGCATTACTAGCTTTCTTACCTTGAGGCTAAAAATTACTTTTAATGGCATGTTTTACTGAGGTCCTCAGAGGATGTGCCTTGATATACGGCGATAAACACCACTTACGCACACACATGAACGTATACTGCGGGCACACAGGCAGACGACCGAGGTGCACTCAGGTAGGTTCGTGTTCAATGCAGAAAACTGCTGGCTGTGGTACCTGCCAACTCTAGGATTCCATTGCTCGTCCTCTGAAGCTTGTCTTCCAGCAGCAGGCGTAATTTGCGATTGGCCTCGGTCATCGAAAGTGTTGGCACCTGGCGGATTTTTTGGAAACGCCAGTAGAGGGACTGACGTCTGGCGCGGCTGCTTCATATCCGGCGCATTTGTAAATAAACTCCTTGGTTCCTACACGGTTCTTATGGTAACGGATTTTCAGTCGTGGTAAACTCGTGAAAGAGCGTGGTTATACGTGACGTTGGATGGACGTGAATATTGAAGACTGGCGTTATTTTCTTGTTTGTTATAATCTTGGAAAGTTCAAAGAAAATGGAGAAGAGACGGATAACCATTAGATCCAATCAGAAATGCTGCGTTCCTCAGTGTGTATCCTTCCGAAGAAAGTGTCGAAGTCTCAGCTTTCACAAGTTTCCTCAGGATAAGGTGCTGTCCAAGCAGTGGAAGTTGAAACTGAGAACTAGGAAGAAGATAGGCTCAAATGCTGCTGTCTGTTGCAGACATTTTCAGCCATCTGACTTCCATTGACATCCACCTGGTAAGCGGCTGTGAGGCCAGTGTACAAAGTATGGCATTTTCGACGAGATCTCGTCGGCGCGTGTGCCCTTGGAGACAGGACCGAGTGGTGCGAATTTTATCAACCTGGTGCGAATTTGCAAGGTTAGTGACACTTAAAATAAACAAATAACGGCTAAATGGCTATTAAGACACAGGAGGGGCCTTATAAAAAGCCCTTAATTAACCCCACCGGGCCACATGCCCCCAAGGTTTTCCGGGAGCAAAACACAGGCGCACACCCGGTGAGGGCCACCCCACGCATCATTTTCCCATCATCCCAAATTTTACCCCGGGTCACCCAAGGTCAGGTCACCAGACGAGGTCAACCAAGGCACCCACTTCACCTTTAGAGCTCGTAAGAGCACATTTCAAAGTCGATCGATTAAACTCCACCACTCAGACCCCTCCAGGGTCACAAGGAATATCCGGGATTTTCGATTTCGACCCGAGGTCAGGTCACGAGGCGACCTCTCCCATTGGAAAAGCATGGGAAAAGCTATTTCATGATATAAAAGCCACAAAAATGATCAAATACTCAGACAGCCAGAACAACGTTTTGGACACCCTTTCACGGATCCCAGGGGTCATATGTCCCTGACTTTTCCAAGGTCATCCAAGGTCACCAGAGGTCAAAAACAGTATTTTGGCAATAACTTTACCTAATTGACTAGAGCGGTGAAACAAACACCATCATGTTTGTCTTGTCACTGGCTTTCATTTGATATACGGCAAGGTCACTTTTGACCTTCGTGACCTCAGGTCATATTAGGTCACGAGGTGAGCTCTGGCGGTCAAACCACTGGCGGGAGATCTTACGTTCCACATAGCGGAAAAAGTACTGGCAATTTGCTATCAAATGACTTTACCAGGTCTCAATAGCTCTAATGACCCAAGAGTTATGCCCAGTTTGCTTAATCATTGCATATTTGAGTGAAAATAGCCGATCTTGACCTAATTTGACCTCTGGAGGTCAAACCATTGACCTGAGCACTAAAACATGCAAGTAATTCTACAATTCACGCGAGCTTTCATTGCACTTGCGATTTGCGCTAACGCCCATATTTTCGGAGTTAGAGGGGGCCATCGATGGCCCCCGGTGGGGCGAAGGTGGCGCCGACCCCGGTGGGGCGCGGGTTAACTGACTAATGATTGAGATAGCATTGCATTGCAGGGGTAGGAATGGGTGCATTTTTTCCCTGGTATGTGGCATATTGGTGCGAATTTTTGGAGGATGGTGGTGCGAGAATTTTAGATGGCTGGTGCGACTCGTCTGGCCTGCTGCCATACTTTGCAGACTGGCTGTGGGGCGAACTCCAGTTCCGCTTATGCCTCCTTCCACTCCCTTTAGCCTGCTTCTAGCAGGAGTAGGCCTTTATCCTTGGGCCGTCATCAAAGGCGGATCCAGGATTACCGATTGGGGGCACCTTCCCGGGGGCGGGGGCGAGGCGCCATTCTTGACCGAGAAACCCTATCGGATGGGAGCAAAACCCTATCGGTGGGAGCCGATTTTCGCATCCTGGGGTGGAGGGGGGTGGGAAGCGAAATTTCAGGGGGCGTGGCCATTTCAGGGGGCGCCGAGGGTCAATGGCGGGGGGCACATACTCCCTTTGCCCCTGGATTTGCCTATGGGGCACATGCCCACTTTGCTGTCCCCTTGGATACGCCTATGGCTGTATTCCTTTTTAGCCCGGGAAACTGACATCTTGAAATAATTCGGTAGATATACGCCTTTATTCGTTTCAAGCTGTCTGAAATTCCAGTTTGAATGTACGATGGAAATGCGTTCCAAACATAAGCGTCGCCACCGGCAAAAAGTGGGGGGAGGGTTGCAGCAAACTTTAACCTGATCCTGACTACAAACTTTGCTCCTTGGGACCAAAAACTCCTCGAATTTGGGCTCCTCACTGCCTTCTGCAGCGGCTGGTTATAAGCCACTGCCACATACCAGGCATAAAACACGTATAATTCACCGCTTACCATGCTATTCCCGGGCCCACTAACGTTGTTTACCTTTCGGAGTCCCTCTTTCGCGGCCATCTTGGATGGCACACTAGCGCCACTGGTGAGCGTGACCGGGGTCAATAGTCACTGCCGAGGGGCAGCACCTGATTATTTCTGTTTTGCGTTAAGCTTGCTGGGGTAGGCTCTTCTTAAATAAGAAGACATTTTGACAGCAGGAACAGATGGGACCAAACAAAGGGTACAAATAAAATATCACAAGCTCACGATGAAAGAAAACAAGATATCACTGAATCTTGTTTTAAACATATACAAAATAGATATATTCAAGAAGAAGGTCATCCCCAAAGACGGTCTATAGTCTAAACATTGGGTTTGTGGAGGGATTGGGTGGAACCATGCAAAATCATGATTTTTTAAAAAATTAGAATACATTATTTCAAAACTGGCCCACAATAGGAAACATATTTTCCAAGTTTCAGGTTTTTGGGAGAATCGGTCTGATTGGGTTCTTCCCATTCAAACTAACAAACGGCTGACAGCCCCAACACATCAAAGAGCCGCGCCACACGAACTCACCTGTCGGATACACCCAGTGCACGGCCTTGGTGTCTGTTGAAGGGGAGACTCAAGTGTTGCTCATTACAGCCGTTCAGCCGTCTGTGGCCCACAGCGTGTGCGCCCTATGCGCCAGGGTGTCTTGATTTTCACCTCATCCCTTCGTGAGCTGGTTGTGGCTTTGCTGAGGTATTATTTGTCACCAATGCATCACATCGTTCATGGTATAAAATCTGCACTGGTACAATCTCTATATCGATATTGAGCTATCCTTGAAGCTGTGTGCCTAAATAAATTGTCCTCTCCACTCTGTCTCCGAACACCTGAATGCCCCTCAGAAATCTGGACTAGTGCGCCGTATAACAAGGCAAACTGACGTGCCATCCGCCCGCGGCGTCGCGCTCCCTCCGCCGCTGCATCGAGCTCCCTCAGCCGCTGCGTCGCGCCCACTTTCCACAGCGCGCCCCCCCGCGTCCCCCCCCCGCACCCCGCCTCCTCCGCCCGCGCACTCCCCCGCCGCTGCGTCGCGCCCACTTTCCCGCTGCGTCGAGCTCCCTCAGCCGCTGCGTCCCTCCGCCGCTGCGTCGCGCTCCCTCCGCCGCTGCATCGCGCTCCGCTGCGCCCCTGACCCCGTCGCCGTCGCGAATGCCCCAAGCTGGTGTCCCTGTCCACCTCGTCCTCCCTATGAAATGTCTTTTGCCGCTTTCTTTCCACTTGTTTTTCCTGTGACTGGATTTTTACAGAGTTTTGTATTTTTTAACAATTGTGCTTTGTGTGATATGAGTATACATGTACGGATTCAAATATTCATACACAAGCTGGTCCATTGGGATGATAGCTTGATGATACACAGCAGCCACAAAAGACAGGTTTTCTAGTAAACAAATTTCTCTTTGAAGTGACCAGTCTAATCTTTCACATATTCTTCCAGGAAAACACAAAAAATTGCATCACTCAAGACTGCACTCCTGTCATTCCTATATGTCTACCCATACTCTTTGTTCACAATCATATTGTTGTATTGGGGGCACTCCTAGTGTTTCAAATCATAATACATCTTATCCTATTTTTCCTTCAGTTCATTTTTAATATAAATTATAAAAAGCATGCAGATGGGCATTTTCAGAGGGCAGATGGATGAATTCATACTACAGTCACTTTCATGTCTGGAAACAAACAGTAGCATTTGAAATATGAAAGTGTTATGTTGTCGGAGGCTAGAAAAAGACTGCGTTGGGACCAACCATGTATTCTAATTTTATCCTAGCTATATACACTCGCTCAAACCGACGAAACTGATTCCTGGCACACACATATACTCGTAACACACACTCTAATTTTAGGACTGGAACTGAACACTGTACGACATCCCCTTCCTTACGAAAAATTTCCTTTCGGAAATATAATGAAATAAATTAATTGACACATTCATCATTGGTCCCGGTTTTATGTTTGTGTTACTAAAATAAGCTTTGATCAAACATTCAAAACATACATTCTTCCATGCGTATAGTATTTGTACTGGCATTGCTTTTCTTTGTTTTAAGACGTCAATAATCTAATTAATATTCACATGCTTTGCCCTATTGCTTCGTTTCTACGTTTCCTCTCCATCTTCACAAAGAAGGTGTTTAACATTACATATGATAAAAACGCACGGAGAAGGCTGAAGGTTAATGTAGCCGCAAATTGGGTGGCTATGGCTGTCAGGAAGTAAGCCATAACTGTGGCGCACGAGGGCTGAGATGGCAGAAGCGACAGTGACCACAGATCTTGAGAGGCACGAATATTGCTGGAGTCGTTGCAGTCAAGCAAGGGGGCTGGCACCGGCTGGTATATGCTGACCGTGGCGGCGGAAGTAAATTGTGTGACGTGAAAAGAGTCGGCTGGTGTGACGGCTGTTTTGGCGGAAGACGTCGTCGGTAGATTTTATGTCGATGCCAAAGGGAAAAAGGTGGCGATTGAGGCGTAGCTCGTTCTAGTAGGCGAATCCAAGGGCGAAGTCTGGGGTCGGAGTTGCGGATCTGACGTGGTACCTGGGTCAGGTCCGGAAAGCCAAGACAGACGGTCGAATTTGTGAAGTGCGGCGCGATGGTAGGTCAGCAAGCTGCCGTTGGTGACGGTGCGGACATTTTTACAAGCCTCCAGTAGGTGTTGATGTTGATAAGCAATATAATGCGCCTCCAATAAAGGTTTGTGCAATGCTGCCAGAGCTCAGAAGGTGGTGCGACTTAGCGGTCAGGGAAAATTTGGGCTGGTTGAAGAAACGGCCTTCAGCGTTCTCAGAGACGTAACGGATCTGAAACATGTAGACAATTGTAAGAAATGTGAAATGATACATAACCGATATTGGTGTGGTCAATTAAAACGAGGACCCTAAATTAAATTAATGCAAATTATGCATAAGAGTAAGAGGGTACATTGGTCGAATGGATCAGAAGGCGATGACACAAAACTTCGTAACATACATGCATGTTACCTAGAAGTGCTCTTAGGTATGGCTGTGAATGATGGTTTTCAAGTTGGTAGGACCTCTGATCGTATTTCGACGAAGATACGTTGTTTCCTTAATCGTCGATTTATTTGCACCTGGCGTTGTGAACAGGTGATGCAACTTAGCCAAAGTTCCAACACTCTCTTGTCTGTACTTGACCTTACAAGTCCTTCATCACTCTACTGACATGCTATCTTCTGCGGCACTGTGGGCGTCTGCCTCACTATGAGCTGAGCTCATCAGTCTGTACTCACATCTGCTTTGTGGCTGTCCTTGCACACACACAGGTATCTCTATCACTGCACTTTCTCTCACTGTCTCTGCATGTCTCTCTAAAGTCTTTCAGCTGCTCTGGGCTGACTCGGCATAGTACTGCCTAGTACTACGGTGCAACACTGCAACTCTGCAACTGTCTGCTACACACTCTCTATCTGCATGGCTGGCACTGCACTACATGTGCTGCGGTTGCTACACTCTCTCTCACTGTCTCTGCATGTCTCTCTAAAGTATCTCAGCTGCTCTGGGCTGACTCGGCACAATACTGCCTAGTACTACGGTGCAACACTGCATCTCATGCTCTCTATCTCCATCTCATACTCATGAGGGATGCTTAGTTAGTTAAGGGCTTTTTATAAGGCGTTCTGTCAAAGCACCTTTGCCCGCCTCTAAAGTGAATGAGGGATGCTAGCTCAGCGCTCCTTATATACGCCGAGTCGGCAGGCTTGGTTACATACGCCGACCAATCACAACACAATACGTCATAGGCGACAGAGTATGGTTCGATGCACTGGTCTGGAGGCTGATGAAATGCTGATGCAATCCAAGGCCAGACAGTGGCGTGACACCAGCGTCAGATCCCGTGAGCCAATGAGCGTTCGATACGTCATAGGGCGTTGGCTGGGCTGCATCGTACGATGGACCCGTGGTCATGAACCGACAGGCTGCTGCGCAGTAACGGGCAGAGGTCTTTGTCTGAGTGTGACTGCACTTATAATGGGAGGGGGACGAGAAATGAATATGCATACTAGAGGACCATTAATTATCGCGTCATTTAGCAATTAAAGTGAAGTAGTTAATAAATTTTCGTTACAATGCACAATCATACAGATATATCTTCATTTGACATTTATCATGTCACCCGGTGGCCATGCGGTCGTTTCTTGAACATTCATAGGGCCGGCACGCTCATCCATGAATATCCGTAGCTGCCGTAAACATTGGCTCATGGCCGGGAACCATTGGCGACGGCGAGGTGGGCTACTATGACGGGGTTAGGCCTTCTTGGCGGCCTGCCCGTCGGCGGCGAATTGAGCGCTGGCTGACGTGGGGTAGGTTGCGTTGGTTGGAGAAAAGACCGGAATAGCGCGTGAAGTTGACGCGAGAACGGGTGCCGTCTGTATATTCTGGACCGAAAGAATGTCATGGGCGGCTGCCAGGGCGGCGCAGACGAGTCCACTGTGGAAGGTATAGATGAAAAAGACGAGCTGTCAGACGCGGCACTGTAGCAATTATGCGGAGCCGGCGGTAGTCCATCCAGGGGCGACGGTGGGACATCCTATAATATTTACACTTGGATCGAAATACTTAATAAAGGAGAGAACTACATTAAGGGCGTATAACTCCATATTGGAGGAAAACATGTCCAAACGCCGTACAGCTCAAGGGATTGTGTTCACCGAATTTAAACATGAACAAAACCTGGGGGCCAACAGGTGTCATCTAGGTGAACGGATGGGAAATAGCCATTATTTACTTTGAATGCAAAGGCAGGCAATGAACTAACAGAGACCGGTACGTTATGGCCTGCCAGTTAGAAATTTACTTGCAAAATGAAGGAATTTTTACAAGGGATGGAACGATGTTAGGAACTGAGAGTATCGAGCAGGCGTGCTGGCTCAATACTCGTAAAGGATAAATTTAGAGCCAAAGGTGAGGGCCTGGGGCCGTCACTGGCATTGCCAAAACGTGGATAAACTACACAACGTGATACAGAACGGAAGATGCTATGATAAAAGGTAGATTTGAACAAGGGGTTTGTCTTGGCCGTGGCAACGTTTTTTTAGATCTGAATGGGGGGGGGCTGATGCCGCCGTTCCTGTGAGCGCCGGTGGAGCTGCTCGGGGCGGAATGGTGACGAATAAAAACAGGCCAGACTGCTGGCGCTGGGTGCCAGGTTTTTTTGTGACTAGGGGCAGTGGCGCGACGGCAGTGGCCGTCGCAGCCGCGGGCACACTGCTAACGCAGTCTGCGGAGTGTTGGCTGAGACACTGTGTCGTCGGAGCGGCAGGAAAGAAGCAGTTAACGGTTGATAATAGTAATGGTGAGTGAAAATAAGAAAATGGCAGCTATGCCGATAGCAAAATAATAGAAAATGTTACGAACGGAAAAGAAGACGTCAAGAGTACCGGAGCTTAAATTGTCCCAAAAGGAGGTTGGGAGAATACGTCCAGAAGTAGCAACATAAATGTTACGTGCAACGAGATCAAGGTCTGGATCATCCAAACAAAAGTCCAAGTTATCGCAGCTTCGGAGCTCATTGAAGACCAGGCAAAGAGTTTCCTGATGGCAAACCTTAGAGGTTTTAAATTCAATTATGATGGATGTGAACCCAGTAATCCACAACCTGCCTGAACAGACAGGTGCCAGCCAAAGGGAGCGCTCCTCTGCTGACATGTCTCTTTTTTGAGACAATAGTCAAAGAGGTGCTCCACCTTAATGTTCATGCAACTAGGGCATTCCGTGCTGGGAAGCTTGTCTCTGGAAGGCCCAGGCTTCTCACAGTCACCCTAGACAACGAGGAGTCAAAGCATGACATCCTTTCCATGGCTTCCCAGCTCAGGCGCTCTGACTGGAATCGGGTTTTCATAACCCCAGACCTGACATGGAAGGAGCGCCAGGCTCAGAAGCAGCTTAGAGAGGAGCTCTGGAGGCGTAGAGATGCTGGGGAACAGGGCTTGATAATCAAGAGGGGGAGAATTTGCAAGGTGGATGGGCCAGGAAATGCCTCCAGAGTACCCAAAGAGGTAGCCACTACTGGACGTAGCAATGGAGCCATCTTGCCAGCCCCAGCTGGTGCAGTCACTCATCCAGAGGCGCAGGATGGCCCTCAGCCAAATGGGGTGGGCCAATCGCAGACAGCAGAGAATACTGCCATGGTTCAGGAGGCTACCACCTCTCAGGCTGCGCAGTCACACCTTATGGCGCCAAACACAAGTGGATCGATGATGGATGAACAGACCCCATCAGTCAATGCAGAGCGGGATCCGTCAGCCCCTCGTGCAAACATTTGTGCTCCAACTGACAACACCCAATCAGTCCCATCAAATTGACTCATTCACAATCACAACGTGCAGGACCTTCTTGTTTGGTATACCAACATCGACCAGTTTCTTAACAAGCGTGAGGACCTCTGTACGGCCATTGCAGGCCAGGAGCCAGACATTATAATTCTCACTGAGGTAATACCAAAGGCACAACGTTTCCCAATAGATCAGGCCCTTTTGAATATTGCAAACTACTCCTTGTTCACAAGTTTTGATCCCACCAATGAGAATCTTGGCCCATCTGGTCAACGAGGCATCTCCATTTACACGCGCAATAACCTACATGCAACAGTCATCTCATTGTCTGCCACAACTCTGGAACATCTCTGGGTGAAAGTCAGGCTCCATCGACAGGACTGGCTGATTATTGGATGCATCTACCGCAGCCCTTCCAGAGACAGCCACCAAAGCATGCATGACTTCTGGAACCTAATGAGCCATGTCTCAGCAATGTCTGCCTCTCATCTGCTTATCACAGGTGATTTAAATTTTCCACAAATCGACTGGGTAGGCGAGTTTTCAGTAGCTGGCGAGAGTCACGCATCGCACAAGCTGATTGACATCATGCACGAGTTTTTTCTCTTCCAGCATGTTCAAAAGCCCACCAGACTTCGGCAGGGAGAAGCATCCAGCATATTGGATCTCATCTTCACAGATGAGGAGGGTTTGGTGCGCAACTTGCAATTTCTCTCCGGCATAGGGAAGAGCGATCATCTCACCCTTCAGTTTTCACTCAACTGCTACGCGAGAAGGAGGGAGTGTCTTGCCTCACGCCAAAATTTTAGGCGTGCCAATTTTGAGGCCCTAAATCAGCACTTAGGGGCAATAAATTGGGACATCATGGACGACCTGGAAGTTGGAGAAGCCTATTAATTCTTTACGAATGTTCTGGACGCGGCAATGGATAGCCACATACCCAAATCTCGGGTCAGGTCAAACCGAAAAAACATATATATGACTAGCTCTGCCATGCACCTCAAACAGAAAAAGCGAAGACTGGCACTAGTCTACCACCAGACCGAGGACATAATGGACTTGGCACGTCTAAGAAACTGTGAGCAGGAGCTGAGGTCAATGACCCGTAAGTTGCAAAGAGACCACGAGCGTGCCCTAGCGCACAACATAAAGATCAACCCAAAGGCTTTCTGGATGTATACAGGGTCGAGGCTGAAGACCAGATCAGGAGTCGACGATCTATTAAACGAAGAAGGTCAGTTGGAGTCTGATGACTTTGCGAAGGCTTCAATTCTAAACAGGTTTTTTACACGGGTTTTCACACGCGAGGATGTCCGTTCCATACCTGATTTCCCAACTCGCTGCCCGCAGCCCTTCCTCAGGGACATCACCATCTCGCCACTCATTGTATATGGGAAGTTAAGGTCTCTCAAAACATGCAGCTCCCCGGGGCCAGACTGCCTTCACCCCAGAGTTTTGCATGAGGCATCTTCTTCTCTTAGCGCGCCCCTATCCAAACTGTTCAGGAAATCACTAGACGCTGGTTGCTTACCTAAGGAATGGTGTTTGGGATCCATCATGCCAATTTTCAAAAAGGGAAATAAACAGGACCCAGGCAATTACAGACCTGTGAGCTTGACGGCCATACCCTGCAAAGTCCTGGAGTCAATACTCAGAGACGAGATTCTGGACCATCTGAAGACCCATAATCTCCTTTCTAAGGACCAACATGGATTCCGCCCAAAACGTTCATGTGAAACGCAGCTGCTGGAGGTCTTGGAAGAATGGAGCCTGATGATGGAGAACAAAAACCCTGTTGATGCAGTGTACTTAGATTTTCGGAAGGCGTTCGACTCCGTTCCTCACTGCCGGCTGATGACCAAACTAGCTGCATATGGTGTTCGTGGCAAAGTCTTAAAATGGATTAAAGCCTTTCTATCAAACCGTCTCCAGCGGGTAGTTGTTGGTTCCTCTGCTTCTGATTGGGCTCCTGTCATCAGTGGTGTGCCTCAGGGATCAGTGCTTGGTCCAATCTTGTTTCTGATTTATATGAATGATCTCCCAGACGCTGTAAATTCCGCAGTAAAAATATTTGCCGACGACACGAAATTATACTCTAGCGCCAATGACATTCGATCCGCCGTCAGCTTGCAGCTCGATATCGACCGCATGCTGAGGTGGTCGGAGCTGTGGCAAATGCCCTTCAACTTGGGAAAGTGCTCGATCTTACACATCGGTGAGTCAAACAGAAGCTTCGACTTTGCCATGAACGGTGTGACGCTGCAAAAGTCGTTTCTGGAAAAGGACCTCGGAATTGTCATTGACAAGGACCTTAAATTTAGGCAACAGGCTGCCTCTGCGGTTTCCAGGGCATCGAGGGTCCTAGCCGTGATCAGAAAATCGTTTGCCAACATCGATACGTTTACACTTCCGCTTCTCTACAAGACACTGGTCCGTCCCCACTTGGAATATGGGAATGTTGTTTGGGGTCCGTTTAATAGAGGAGACCAGAAGTTAGTCGAGAGGGTCCAGCGACGTGCGACACGCATGGTTCGAGTACTGGCCCATCTCCCTTACACCGAACGTTTGCGTGAGCTTGGCTTGCCTTCTCTCTACTTTCGGAGACGTCGTGGTGACATGATCAAGGTTTTTCGACTTCTTCATGGCGACATGGACCAAGATCCATCACAGTTCCTGGAGCTCGACAGTCGAGGACGTACGCGCGGTCACGCCCTGAAGCTGATGAAACCAAATGCTGTCTCAAGAGTCCGTCGCTTTACCTTTGGTGTTAGGGTTGTTAATGATTGGAATGCTCTCCCTTACCACGTCGTCAACGCCACCACTCTCTCACAGTTCAAGGCCAAATTGGACGCCCATTGGGCAAATCAGAGGTACTATGTACCTCCGCGAGACTGAGCCGTGACATATTCTGACAGGAGCTCGTTGATGACCGAATCCAACAGGCTCTTGTAAGCCTTCAAATTTCGACAAACTTATCGTATCGTATCGTATGTGTCTGTCGTGGTTAAATAGACAGACCGGGTTGAAAGCGGTATATCTATAAGGCTTACGTCGGCGCGTCCGTCCGGACACGTACTCTTGGCGAGAAAAGTGAATGTGGCTGGAGTGGGACAGCTGTGACAACCTTGTACAGCAATTGTGCTTTTGATTTTTGGACAAACTTGAATGGTACGTACAGTAACTTTTAGGTCAGTGATCGAAAGGTGAGCAATGGCTGGACTTGAAGTAAAAAGTTGAGATTTGAGAGCGCCGGCTTGGTCAACAAAGAACTTTTGATTGGCATAGACACGTGGTAAAATGTGAGCTTTTTGCTTAGTCATGGTTTTAACATAACTTTCTTGTGCATCGCACGAAATGCGTTCTTCGTATGTGTGACACGTCACTAAATCATGGGGAAATAAAAAACTAGTAGAATAGGGCTCAGAGTTCTGTATGTCTCCCACGGTGCCTCGAACCGGTTGGTTCCTGGCGGAACTGCGAACAAGATAAGCGTCTTGGGGATTGCGTGTGTTTTTGACAAAACTATCTAAAATTTGGACTGAAGGCTGATCATAATTACCTAGGACGGTAAGTTTTATGCCACTAGGGGTCACAGCAGTGGCAGACGTAGCTATTTCTTCAGCAGTATTATTAATAATTTCAGTCAATGTAACGACGGGTTGGCAGGGCGAAATAGGAGAATCTCCACACATACCTTGTGTCCGCCACTGCCACCTGTGTTACAACCATAACTGATGTGAACAAAAGGTAAACAGAAAATGGTGGTTGTGAACCAATGAATGATTTACTATACCAGTGGTTGCGGATACTTTGCAGAGTACACACGCAGAGGGGGCTGACGATCCAACGTCCGGAGATTATAGCGTGCTTGGGCGTCTGTCTTGGAGCAGACGGCATAACGGTGGTGCTGAGGTGAGGGCTCTGTCGTCTGGGCCTGGCTGGCGAGGGGGGATGAACATACAACAAGCCACGATATTTTCATCTGAAACACAAGAGAGGGTCAATAACATTGCCAACAAACAGGTGGTTAAACTATGTGGCGGGGCCTAGACCATATGTCAATGGGTTTTTGAAGGGGGCTAGGCCTCTCGACTAAACAGGGCCTTCAAATCTGCCGTTGGCTGTTTGTCTAAACCTATTGGGCTGAGTGCTTGAAGTAAGAGTTCAACAACCTAGAGTCCTTATCGCCATCAGAGCACTAATCGCTCATGCTTATGGCGCTCCTTTAGCGTTTTTTCATCATGGCGCTTCTATGGCGCTTATTCCTTATCTTATGGCGCTTCTGTGGCGCTTATTCCTATTCTCTTATGGCGCTTCTGTAGCGCTTATTCTCTCATGGCGCTTCTGTGGCGCCCATTCCTTAGTATCCTATGGCGCTTCTATGGCGCATATTCTCTTCTACCACAATCATCTGGGGGTGGTTCTAAATTACTCTTAAAACACTCATTTGACGCGTATTGTAACTGTCTGGTGACTCGGTGGCACAAATGGGCCTCAAACGCGAAGAAAGAAAGCTGGAAAGCTTATAGAAAATTTGCATGATACTGGTTTTAAACAGAAATTCAGTCTTACCTGGAGATGGCCGGGGCGTGTAGACAGACTGAGGTGAAGAGAGGGGATAGCTGGTGGCCGGAGCCACCAGCCACCACCGCTGCTGCCAGTGTTATGTTGTCGGAGGCTAGAAAAAGACTGCGTCGGGACCAACCATGTATTCTAATTTTATCCTAGCTATATACACTCGCTCAAACCGACGAAACGGATTCCTGGCACACACACATATACTCGTGACACACACTCTAATTTTAGGACTGGAACTGAACACTGTACGACATGAGTAACTTGATCCGAGAAGTGGATAAGAGTACACCGACTATTATGTACGGTATGGTACCAAAATAAATGGAAAAATATGTTTCAATCTGTGAAATTAATCAAAAACATTTTCATACTTTAAAGAAGGTAATCTAAGCAGCAAATGCACTAGCATGCACACATTGTGCAGAGCTAGTATTTGTAATAGGTATAAATTTGTAGTTCAAATTACAAGCTTGATATAGACTTTTGCTAGAGTGCACAAATATTGTAAATAGAAAGTTAGACCAAAAAGAGAGGGAATATGGGAAATTAAAAAAGTTATATGCCTAAACAATTATTGGAAAATTGCCATCACCAATCATTTTCACCCATTTTGGTACACAAGTTGACCTGTGCAACAATACAATGAGGATTTTTTGGCATTGACACTACTCATAAGCCTTGTTCCGTCTGTCAGCACAGTCTTGTCCGCGGGCCCTCGAGCCTCTCCTCTAGAAAGAAATATCAGTGTCACAACTGCCTCTAGTATGTGCTATGGCTTATCAAATAAAAATGAACCAGAATACTTATCTACCAATCCAAAAATAGTACGCTACCACTGTTGTGCTGTTACTCTTTTTCCAGCAGCACCACAGCAGGTTGTCAGCCTGTAAATCTAAGATTGGTTCTCTGGGCGCTATATAACCACTAAGGTTGGTGCGCCCTTAAGCTCCAATAATCAATCAATAAGATTGGTTCTAAGATTGGTTCTCAGGGAGAGGCTATAGTCATATGACATAGACTCAATGTCCAGTCTGCAGAACGTGGCAGGCGACTCGACGAGGCGATTGGGGCAGCCAAAGCCTGCCCAATTGGGGCAGAAATTTGGTTGCTGGGGCAGACTCCTCCAACGGAGGGGGGTGGTAATTTTTACCGATACAAGTTTTATCTACTCCATTTTAAACGAAACACCCAGAAATAAAATAAAACCGTGCATCCGACCCGACGCCGATGACATAGTCACGACCCTCGCCTCTACGTACCTAAGTAATAGAAACTCACGTACAGCAGCTATTTTGCAGACTGCAGTCATGATGCACAATATCAAGGAAAGCTTTCAGATGTATTTTTATGAGCGAAGTCTCTTCCCCCAGCGACGTCATTTGCCCCTGCTTTCAAGCCGTATCAATCGATAATTTTATAAATATTTCAATTGACAACTATGTTCGAAAAGAATAATTTTTCCACAGCTAAAGGCTTTGGTTCCTCAGCACAGCTTAGGTTTTCTCAAATTTGCATGAAAGCAGCACAAAACTTGGAATATTTTCAATAGACCCAAGCGAGGAAAGATCCCCGCACGCCCGTATGACGTCACACCACGGACCGGCATTCGTTCCTGGAATGGGGCTGGCATGATTTGCCGGGTGGCATTCATATGGTCATATTTCGCTTGATGACAAATATGATGCTTTCGAGACAAATTGTCTTTTCCAGAGCAAGTTTAACTAGTGATTGTCATTTCTTTTAATTATTTTTTTCTTCTTCCCTCGGTGATTGCCCGGACTGACTGGTGCCCCATGTACTAGTTCCTGCCCCAAGAGCCCTCTCTGCCCCAAGCTCGACCAAAAGCTGCCCCAAATCGGTAGGTCTGCCCCGAGGCTGCCCCAACGAGATCTCATCGAAATCTGCCACGTTCTGCAGCCTGGCTCAATGCTGCTCGCTGATTGGTGTTGACAGACGGAACGAGACCACAGCTATAATAGTGGGCCAAAATGAATTGTTATCAATTAAGCATACAATTTGCTTTCTGGCACCTTCATGAACCTAATTAATGCACAGCAGAAACCTTAAATGCATTGCCAATATTTGATAGGATTAGTGCCTGACTAACTCACTACACAAAACCTCAATAAGCATTGGTGGCCAGCAACGATGGATGGCAAAAAATAAAATTGTTTCATTAATTTTTTTACGCATACATTGTTTTACCTTGAAGAAAATCTCAATTGACCACATTAAAGGCTCAAAATATTTTACGTACAGCTAACCGACGATATGTTGATCACGAGACCGGAGCGGCGATAATCTCCTCGTCCGAAAAACCACCAAAAACTTTCTTCATGCCCCGAAAGAGGCTTTTCTGGATATCTTGTTTCTGGATCGCGTTACCCGTATCTTTTTATTGTATCATTTTCGCTGCAATGCAATCATGCAATAACGAACAATTATTAATTATAATCTTTAGGGTCATTGGGCCTGGCCGCAGCGCTAATTATTAGTGTTATAGAATTTGTATTCATATCTCCGCGTTTGCCGCGGCTTTTGAAATGGTATGTACATATCGATAACTCCGTGATAAAGCCGTGATGACATCACATTGATGTAAGGTCAGCCCACGTGACCAAATCCCATAAGGACTGGGCATCTGATTGGTTGATGGTATTTCTTTAAAGTCCTATATTTTTTATTCACAAGCGTTTTGGAAAGTTATTTTTATAAAATTATTTATGTTTTAGGTTTTAGCTACTGAACTGCTATAAACGAAGTCTTTGACATTCTTTTATGTATAAATCGATAGCCATTGCCCGGACTACGTCATTTTATCGATACCATAAGGACTCGGTAAAGTCGTCTATCAATATTGACTTTGAGGCCTATTCTGAGGCATTTTGAGCCTAAATTTGCAAAAAATGAGAATATGACTTCTGAAACAACTTTTTGCAACCTTTTGATCTAGCCAATAAAATTGTTTGCGACAATGTCCCTTTAAGCCGTTATTCTTGTGTTTTTGCAGCAAAAACTGCGACTGCTGTTGGCGCCATATATGGAGAGCGCTAGTTACTATCACCTAATATGCGACTGCAGGCCCATTTTCTTCTTGCTTAACGACTTCCCACGACCGTAGATGACATAATTTTGGATATTTTTCTGAAAATCACGTCCAGGTCGCATTATAAGAGGGATTTTGGGCTCGAAAGAAATATTTCAGAGGGTTTAACACGCGCATTGAATGGGGTCTGAGCCACCTTCGCTTTGACGGGGGGTGGCGGGTACCCGCCCCCCTCCTAAGATCTCGAGAACCACGTTAGGTAGCGAGGAACGATAAACGGCGTTGGGTAGCCCATGCACTTCTCCATCGAAAATATTTTTACCATTTTTTTCAGGTCACATTTAAGGTCACTAGACGTCAAAACATGCCGACATAGGGATAACATGTAAATTAAAGGTAATGTGGCACCTTGGTCGAATCCTGGAATTTAGTGTAATTTAGCGTAATTTTAGCAGAAAATAATGAAACCACTCATGCTTCCTCTGAAAAAATGTACATTAAGCTCAATATTTTGATTTTTAAAATACTGTTCTAGGAAAACAAATAAATATATGCCTGTGGATAACGTCATGATCTGGCAACCACTACCATACTCGAAACGCTTCAAGGGCTTCGATTGGCTGATGCTCATTGTGACGTCAGCATATGTCGTCACACCAGCAGCTCACAACAATGGCCGCATGGCGAGAGGTACATGAGAGGTACATTTCGGGTAGGTTTTAGCTTTTTTCTACGGAAATATCGAGTTCCAAGACAAATGATAGATAGAGTACTGGGTTTTCCGACCTTCTTTACAACTTGGCTATCTCAGTTGAAAGATATCTCAGTTTTTAAGGTGCCACATTCCCTTTAAGGTTTTCGGTCATTACATTTGAATAAGTAAAGATAGAGCAAAACAGTTTAAACTATATGAATCCTCGCAAAAAGCCGAATCGAGTGATGTATAATATGACCTTGCTAGGTCAAATCAAGGATTTGACGTGACCTGAGGTCAGGTCAAGGTAAAATTAGATAAATGCATATCAATAGAACTACAAAGACAAGGCCAATCCAATGGAGTTAAATTAAACGTCCTATCGCCATCCGTTACTAAGTTATTCAGGTAAAACCATTTTTATCATGTATTTCCAATGGAGAGGTCATGGCTCGTACCTGACCCTAGGTCATCGATATAAAAAACACCGGAGCATATTTTAGAGAACTCGGTGGGTCCATTATGTGATACGCGTTTCAATCGGATAAGTTTACCCTGTTCCGACTTTGCTATCTTAAACTTTTTTTTAGGTCAGGTCACTTGACCTGTACTGGTGGCCTGACCTGAGGTGACCAAACCTTAAAATTTGCACAAGAGTTGTAAACATAATGAGAGAAAAGGTATGCCAAGTACGGCGGCCCTACGCGCCGTCGTTTTTATGCTATCCCCCGAAAAACCCGAGGGGGGGTGGGTACCCGCCTCCCAACAATGCGCGTGTTAAATGAGCAACCGGGACTCATGTCCTATGTATGAAATTCGTCCGCGGAAACACTTGTGATGAATATGCTATGCAGGGAAGGGAGTGTAAGTCTCGGGATTCACAGGGATATTGACAACACTTTGGGTCGAATTTCTTCGGATTTGATAGCTATAAAGAAATGGAAACTTACCATGAGACGACTATAATTAAATCCAGTGGTGGATCAAAGACTATCTTCTGGAGGGAGATCGGGTGGATAAGGCACTCGAGCCTCCTCCACCATTACCTTAGAACAGCCTCCGGCTATGTAGTTACCGTAGGTACCCTGACATTTCAAAGGCAGGAGTATTAAGCCCAGTGGTGGATTAAACGGGGGAGGCTAGTGAGCCTCAAGTTTGCCCCCTGTCCCGAATTGTCAGAGCGACTATAGTAAATGCTTATCCGGAGGCTCTTCCAAGGCAATGGCGCGGATTTTCGAGCCCCTCTGCCCCCTTCCCCCAATGAATTACTGGATCCGCCAATGATTGAGGCCCCAGCCCCTCACCTTGTATCATCCACTAATAAAATCCTTATATTTCAGCTCATGGGATAACTCTAACGATAAAATGCATTAATGCTACATTAATGCTATTAACAATACTCAGACCGTCACTAAACAGTAGGGGTGTCCAGATTTCGGTTTTTTCGAAAAATTGTAGAAGCCGTGGTTTTTCCCATGGTTTCAAGCATTCTAAGTTCATTTATGCACAAAAAACCAGGTTTAAACAACATTTAGGGGTCGCGAATTTGATTTCAAAATGGGAATTTTGGCCATTTATTGCCAAAATTGGGACAAAAGTGCATATAACCAGACCGTTATGGATAGTATCAATATAAATGCATGTTAATTGAATAGAATAGCTCATTAGCTTTCGTTTGATACCAGTTTAGTATTAATATCACTTTTGGTTGACTTTTTATAGGCCTTCAGTCATACAGTTATGACCCGTCTCTGAGCGCCACTGCCCTATGCGTGGGTTCAATTCCAGCTGCAGAGCGCTCTACCGGAGGCAGGGAAAACGCTGCGATTGACTGCTGTTTAGCGAAATGCTACTGGTATTGCACCCATATTTTCCAACACACTTCACAATTAAGTAGCTACTTGACTATTTAATTAGCTAATTAATTGATTAATTCAGATATCAATTAATTAAGCCCTGCTTGTAGGTACAGTTGCAGCTAATGATGCACATTCTGTTTTCAGGCTGGGACAGACAGTGCGGTCAATTTGGAAGTAAAGAATTGCGTTTCTGTCTGTTTGACCATTGTGTTTTGTATGGCATGGCCCAATCACAGTCAATAATGTGATCTGCCACCACATACGACTTGGCTGGGCACCCGTCACCAACCATACCGGGTGCAAAGTTTCCAATTTCCAGCCAGGTCCTGAGGCGTTTTCTCCAAGCCAAGCAAGACGCAGAATGCCGGATGAGGCGTCTATGAATACTATTGACGCAGGTGAGCAGCTTTGGAAGCTGGCACGCATCAAAACATTGCAGCACAGAGCCCATAAGGTAAAACCGACTAAGCTGTGGGAGATATGGAGGTGCTTGTAGAAAAGCAAGAGCGACGCCAGCTCTGATACTCGCTCCAAGCAGGAGGATATAAGCTTCTACCAAAATAAACGCGAAGACCTTGTCAGTACCATCAGAGGTCTGGATAAGCTATTCAAAAGGAGAAACAAAAGAATGAAAGAGAAGATATGGAGCTGAGAACCGAAAAGAGCTAGAGGAGAAAGCAAAGCAGATGACGCCGGGACGATGCGAAGTCTTGGATGACCAGTCGAAAGCAGTTCACTCACCAGAGGAAATGGAGGTGGATGGGGACGAGATAGACGAAGAGCAGGACATGGCGTGGACACTTGGGTACGATGCAACCGAGGAAAAAGGACGTCATTCTTATTCTGCACCAAAATATCATGTATCAGCCAAGACGGGGGATGGGTGGCTTAGTGGATAGCGCGTCTATCCACTAAGCCATCGGTCCCAGGTTCGAGTCCCGACGGAGCTTCTGAATAGGTCAATCTTACCCCCCCAACAGGGTGAGAGATGGTGACGCCGTATAACCTTGGCACCTGGAGCGTCGTTAAACCTAACAATTATTATTACCATCAAACAAGACGCTTTACTATACAAAGCTTTTTATGTTTGCTGACCGGCTGAGCCTGGAGGAGGAGCTGTAAGCCCTGCTGCGTCGCATGGTGCGGTTTCTTGCGTTGGTGCACGCACCATGCGACGCAGCACGGCTCACAGCTTCTTCTTCAGGCCCAGCCGGTCAACAAACATGAAGAGCTTGGTGTAATACAGCGTCTTGGCTGATACATGATATTTTGGTGCAGAATGAGGTTGACATCCTTTTTCCTCGGTTGCTTCGTACCCGGTGCCGCCCACGTCATGTCCTGCTCTTCGTCCGTCTCGTCCTCATCCACCTCTATTTCCTCTTGTGAGCGAACTGCTTTCGGCTGGTCACTCATGAATCTTCTGCTTTGCTTTCTCTTCTCGCCTTTTCTCGGTTCTCAGCTCCATATCTTCTCTTTCGTCCTTTTGTTTCTCCTTTCGTGGAGCTTATCTAGACCTCTGATGGTGCTGAAAAGGTCTTCGAGTTTATTTTGATAGAAGCATATATCCTGCTTGGAGCGAGCATCAGCAGCCTGTCGTCCAGTATCCCTTCTGCGAATAAGGTGTCGCGATGTCGCACAGCTCGTTAAGAGCCTTCCGAAACACCTCGCGTCGGTCAGAGCTGGCGTCGCTCTTGCTTTTCTGCAAGTACCTCCATGTCTTCCACAGCTTAGTCAGCTTTACCTTATGGGCTCTGTGCTGCAATGTTTTGATGCGCGCCATCTTCCAAAACAGTTCACCTTCGTCAATAGTATTCATAGACGCCTCATCCGGTATTTTGCGTATTGTAAGGCGTGGAGAAAACGCCTCAGGACCTGGCTGGAAATGGGAAACTTTGCACCCGTTATGGTTGGTAACGGGTGCCCAACCAAGTCGGATGTGGTGGTGAACCACGTTCTTGACTGTGATTGGGCCATGCCATACAAAACACAAAGGCCAAACAGACAGAAACACAATTCTTTACTTCCTAATTGGCCGCAGCGTCTGTCCCGGCCTGAAAACAGAATGTGCATCATTAGCTGTAACTGTACCTACAAGCAGGGCTTAATCAATTGATATCTGAATTAATCAATTAATTAGCTAATTAAATAGTCAAGTAGCTACTTAATTGTGAAGTGCGTCCAAAAATATGGGTGCAATACCAGTAGCATTTCGCTAAACAGCAGTCAATCGCAGCGTTTTCCCTGCCTCCGGTAGAGTGCCCTGCAGCTGGAATTGAACCCACGCTAGGTCAGTGACGCTCAGAGACGGGTCATAACTGTATGATTGGACGCCTATAAAACGTCAACCAAAAGTGGTATTAATACCAAACTGGTATCAAACGATAGCTAATGAGCTATTTTATTCAATAAACATGCATTTGTATTGATACTATCCATAACGGTCTGGTTATATGCACTTTTGTCCCAATTTTGGCAAAACATGGCCAAAATCCCCATTTTGAAATCAAATTCGCGACCCCTAAATGTTGTTTAAACCTGATTTATTGTGCATATATGAACTCAGAATGCTTGAAACCATGGGAAAAACCACGGCTTTCTACGATTTTTCGAAAAGACCGAAATCTGGACACCCCTACTGAACAGCCGCTTTGCAACAAAGGGAAACCATACTTAAACAATTACATCATGGAGAGCAGCTGGCTATTAAGAGCCTGACTTATAACTACCGTACCTGCTATCGACGGAGCATTGGCGCGACTCCAGATTTAGAAGTTGCCGAGCACAGTCTTAGTGAGATTAGGCAGCTGTGTCTGGCGATGTCCCACTGACAGTATAAGTCAGTGGAAGAGCGCTTCGTATTATTTTCCTAGGAAGTTTTTCAGGAGGGTAACACAAGACAAGACAAGACAAGACAAGACGTTTATTTTATCAACATACGAAACAGATTATTTGAGTTTTATACGATTGGCGCATAAGCACTAGGTGCTTAAATCGGAGCGCCTCTCGTGTCGCACAAAATTCAGCATCACATGCCACACATCCCGCCGCAGGTAGGGTCCGCCCGGTGATGTTATTCATAGGTTTCGCAAACTGCTCATCACCCTTCAATATGTCGAAATCCCTTTGCTTTTCCTTTCCACCAGTTCACTGTGTTTACATTAGCCTCATGATGCTCTTCCTTCGAGAAACGGTGGGCATTCATTTTGCTGGCATGCACCTTCACTTCTTCGTCTAGTGCCCAGATTTGAATGGCACGTTCCAGGGACAACATGTCTTCCTTTAGCATCTGCTCTTTGACCTTCATTGAAGGGCATGTCGCCACCAACTTGTCTCGTATCTGAGACGCCACTTCAGTGCTTGAAAAATCACATTTACGAGCCTGGTTCCTCAGTTGGGCAACATATGCTTCAACGCGGCCCGCCTCATAGTTGATGGTTGAGAACGTGTGACGTTCCACCACCATATTGACTTTGGGTTTGAAGAAACGCCCCAGCTTTGCCTTCAGCTTTTCATATTCGTCACCTTCCTCCCCCAGATCCGGCAGCGTCTCCACAATTTCCTGAATGTCAGGGCAGAGAAGGTGAAGCAAGATATTCACCTTTTGGGCCGAAGGCTTGATGTTAAGAGCACCCATGTATATTTCTACAGACTTCTCCTACTTCGTAAAGTCTTCCCCACTTTTAAATTCACTTGGTGCTGGCAAATTACTGGCCATAACTGCACGTTTAAAAATGGCGCAGTTAAAATTGGCGGCACCAGTGGGCCTTTCGGATGGGGGCAAGAATTTTCAGGGGCCCCTGACGATGGGGCCCCCGGCAGCAAGGGCCCCAAAAACGCAATTGATTGGTGGGACTTGCTCCGGGTCAGAGCATAGCAGGGCGGATCCAGGGGCTGAGGGGCTTCAGCCCCCTCGCACCATTTTCGCCATTTTTGCCATATTCCCCCTTTTTCGCCATTTTCAAAGCTCAGCCACTCCCCAGCAAAATCTTGGTCCGCCCTCATAAGCGTCACAAATGGTAAAGTTGTATTTGGCCCAGTACAAACATGGCTATTCCTCCCTGTTGTTTAGTTGGCCCGTGTAAAACATGGTTTTGCCTTCCTATTCGATTTTCCACACTATCTCAGATTTCAAGCTGGAATATGTTTCCTGCAGTACAGCAAAATAAGCAGCGTATTTACCATGTAGATGTCGAAATATGGATCTGCGTTTTATAAGTTCACGTAAGCCCGGACATTGAACGTCAAAGCTTTAACCCGCGCCCCACCGGGGGTCCGGCGCCACCTTCGCCCCACCGGGGCCATCGATGGCCCCCCTCTAACTGCGAAAATATGGGCGTTAGCGCAAATCTGCAAAGTGCAATAGAAAGCTCGCGTGAATTCAGTAAGAAATACTTCGCATGTTTTAGTGCTCAGGTCAATGGTTTGACCTCCAGAGTCAAATTAGGTCAAGATCGGCTATTTTCACTGAAAAAGCAATGATTAAGCAAACTGGGCATAACTCTTATGTCATTAGAGCTATTGAGGCCTGGTAAAGTACATTTGATAGCAAATTGCCAGTACTTTTCCCCTATGTGGAACGTAAAGACCTCCCGCCAGTGGTTTGACCGCCAGAGGTCACCTCGTGACCTAATATACCTGAGGTCACGAAAGGTCAAAAAGTGACTTGCCGTATATCAAATGAAAGCCAGTGACAAGACAAACACGATGGTGTTTGTTTCACCGCTCTAGCTTAATTAGGTCAAAAGTTATTGTCAAAATACTGTTTTTGACCTCTGTGACCTGATGACCTTGGAAAGTCAAAGGCAAATATGACCCCAGGGATCCGTGAAAGAGTGACCAAAAACGTTGTTCTGAGCAGTCTGAGTATTTACAATCATTTTTGTGGCTTTTATATCATGAAATAGCTTTCCCCATGCTTTCCAATGGGAAGGTCGCCTCGTGACCTGACCTCAGGGCACGAAATCGAAAAACCCGGATATACACCTTGTAGACCCTGGAGGGCAGAAGTGTAGGAAGTTTCAAATCGATCGACTTTGAAATGTAGCTCTTACAGAGCTCTAAAAGTGAAGTGAGGTACCTTGGTTGACCTCGTCTTGTGACCTGACCTTGGGTGACCCGGGTAAAAAATTCAGGGATGATGGAAAATAATGCGTGAGAGGTAGAGCCCTCAACCGCGGTGCTCGCCTCGTCGTTTTTCTGCTATCCTGAAAAACTTAGGGGCATCGATGGCCCCCGGTGGGGCGAGGTTAAGCTCCAGCGTCACGTTAGGAGTTTAGCAAAATTATAATAACGGTACAACAATGGCCTTCCGAGGCAAATAGCTCTTCGTTTAAAAAGTGAACGCTGTTTGTTCGTGGCATCTACATAATAAAACATGGTAGGTAACACGAATTATTATATTCTGGAGTTTTTCGGAAAATTCCGTCTCCCAGAAAGAACTGGGGTGCTTTGATGCTGTCGTCTATATCGGCACAGAAAAAACAAAGACAGGCATACTGACTCTAGCACACACAAGACCAAGCTCGGGCCCGAGACACAGCTCGGGGATCCTGAGACGAGCTGGGGCTCCTAGAGATCAAACTCGTAGGCCCCCGAGCCCAAGCTCAAGGCCCCTGAGACCAAGCTCGGGCCCTGAGACCAAGCTGTGGCCTCTAAAACAAAGCTTAGAGGCCCCTAAAACCAAGCTCAAGGCCCCCAAGACCAATCTCGGGAGCCCCTAGACCAATCTCAGGCCCCCTGAGACCAAGCTCAGCCCTGAGACACAGCTCGGGCCCCCTGAGACCAAGCTGGAGGCCCTGAGATCAAGCTCGAATGCCCCCGAGCCAAAGCTCAGGGGCCCTAGACCAAGCTCAGGGCCCCTGGACCAGCTGCGGCCTCTGAAACCAAGCTTGAGGCCCTGAAACACTAAAGGTCCTAAGACCAATCTCGGGGCCCTTAGACCAATCTAAGCCTCTTGTACCAATCTTAGGGGCCCTAAGACCAATCTCGAACCCCATGAGGTCACGTTCGGGATCCCCCTGAGACTGCTTAGGGCCCCGAGACCAAGCCAGGGCCTCTTAGACAAACCCGAACCCCTAGACAATCTCGGGCCCCTGAGACCGAGCTCGGAGGCCCCTAAGGCTAAGCTTGGGTGCCCGAACCAGCCTGAGGCCCCTTAGACCAAGCTGGATCCTAGACGAAGCCGGGGGGGGGAGGAACAGCCGGGGCCCCAAACAGAGTGGGGCCCATACCAGGCTCGGGGTCCTTAGACCAAGTTCTGGGCCCGCTGAGACCAGCCTCGGGGGCCCCTCTAGGCTGCTGGGGCCCTTAAAGGCCAAGCTAGAGGGTCCCCGAGCCCAAGCTAAGGCCCCCAAGCCCGAGCTCAGGACCCTGAGATAAAGCTCGGACACTGTCCAAACCGAGAAACTGTTGAGGGCTCAGTCAGGTCGTTCATAAACTTTCAAAAAGAACCAACAAAATCGTTTTTTCCAGGGCCCCCTCTGATAATTTGGGGGGCAACTGCCCCTTGCCCCCTTTATCCGCCGCCACTGGGCGGCACTAAATGCGCAGTCTATCAAACAGTTCCAGCAAAAAGAATCGGTGGAAATCTCAATCCGGTCACCACTGTTGTATACTGCGTTTTCTCTGGCTCTTCCCTTTTCAGTGACACTTCCCTTTACACAGCCGTAACTAGTTCTAATGTGTATTATTTTTGTCACAGGTAAGCCCGCTCATAACAACGATGACAATATCCAAAAACAACAAAGGAAACCACGCATTACTCCACAGTGCGCAGTTGCCAGATAAGGCTTACATAATACTTCAGGTATGTGCCTCTAGAACACTCCAGTATGTATAGAGGTGCAAATGCCAATACACCACAACATCGACATAGAAGTGCAGGGCTGAGACGGCCCTGCACTTCTTGCGCCGGAATAGGTGGCACCTGAGGCCGCCGGTGGTAATGTTCAGCCTTATCTCTCAGCTTGTAACACCGGAGGGGAAACCGACGATCAAACAGAAACAGCTGAGGATGCCGAATCGTAAAGCACTGGAACAGAAGGTACACTGGTGCTGGAAGAAGACACAAAGCTAGTAAATCTCATTGATGGCTTGTCGCTGCTTTTCGAAGGGACGTCTGCATATCAAGCATGAGTGGAGAAGCCTCCCGAGACGTGGACCTAGGACCAGGATTTCGACATATTGAAGGGTTTTGTGCAGTCTGCGGAACTTATGAATAACGTCGCCGGGCGTGGTGTTACTCTCAGGAAACGCTTCACAGGTAGAGCATACGAAGCACTCTTCCAGTGACCTCCAGTCGGTGGGACATCGCCAGACACAGCTGCCTAATCTCACGAAGACTGTGCTCGGCAGCTTCTAAATCTGGAGTTGCACCCATGCTCCATCGATGGCAGGTACGGTAATCATAAATCAGACTCTTAATAACCAGTTGCTCCCCATTAGACCATTTCATATTTGGCTTAAGTTGTTATATCGCTTAGGTTACCAAAAATTGTCGTTATTTGGTTTATTTTTACGCGACTGGTGCATTTTTATCGAAATTTAGCAAAATCAAAGGGTGGTGCGACAGCCTTTAAATATTCCATTTTGACGTTTTTTGCTTAAGCCGCCAGTTTGAAGTGCGTCTGCGTGCGTGCGTGCGTGCGTGGTGGTGGTGTGTGTGTGTGTGTGTGTGTGTGTGTGTGTGTGTGTGTGTGTGTGTGTGTGTGTGTGTGTGTGTGTGTGTGTGTGTGTGTGTGTGTGTGTGTGTGTGTGTGTGTGTGTGTGTGTGTGTGTGTGTGTGTGTGTGTGTGTGTGTGTGTGTGTGTGTGTGTGTGCGTGTGTGCGTGTGTGCGTGCGTGCGGGTGTGTGTGTGTGCGTGCAACTGTGTGTGTGTGTGTGGGTATGTGTGCGTGTGTGCGCGTGTGTGTGTGCTTTCCGTGTAAAAAATTTGGCATAGGTGAGATTCCAACTGGCAAACTTCTGCATTGAAGGTTAACGTGCTTGCATGTCTCCTCATGTTTTTTTTTTTTGGTTGCCAAAACAAAGATATGCCCAAAAACGACGGGGAAAAATTTAACACGCGCATTGACGGGGGTCTGAGCCACCTTCGCATTGACGGGGGGCAGGTACCCGCCCCCCTAAGATCTCGAGAACCACAGTAGGTAGCGAAAAACGGTAAACGGCGTTGGGCTGCCCATTCACTTCTCCATCGAAAACATTTGAACCTTTTTTTCAGGTTACATTTAAGGTCACGAGAGGTCAAAAACAGCCGTCATAGGGATAACATGAAAATTCAGTTTTTTTCGGCCATTACATCTGAACAAGAAAAGATATAGCAAAACGACTTGAACTATATAAATCCTCTCAGCAAGCCGAATCGAATGGTATATAATTTGACCTTGCTAGGTCAAATCAAGGATTTGAGCTGACCTGAGGTCAGGTCAGGGTCAAATTATATAAAATGCATATCATTAGAACTGCAAAGCCCAGGCAAATCTAATGCAGCTAAAATAAATGCTCTATCACCATCCGTTACTGTGTTATTCTGTAAAAACCATTTTTCCCATGTATTTCCAATGGAGAGGTCATGCCTCGTACCTGACTTTAGGTCATCGATATCAAAAATACCGGAACACATTTTAGAGAACTCGGTGGGGCCATTATGTGATATGAGTTTCAATCGGATAAGTTTACCCTGCTCCGACTTATGCTATATTAACCGCCCACCGGGGGCCAGATGCCCCCAAGGTTTTTCCGGGATAGCAGAAAAACGACGAGGCGCACACCGCGGTTGAGGGCCACCTCTCACTGCATCATTTCCCATCATCCCTGAAATTTTTAGCCCGGGTCACCCAAGGTCAGGTCACGAGACGAGGTCAACCAAGGTCACCTCTTTCAACTTTAGAGCTCTGTAAGAGCTACATTTCAAAGTCGATCGATTTGAAACTTCCTACACTCATGACCCCTCCAGGGTCTACAAGGTGTATATCCGGGATTTTCGATTTCGTGCCCTGAGGTCAGGTCACGAGGCGACCCCCCATTGGAAAAGCATGGGAAAACCTGTTTCATGATATAAAAGCCACAAAAATGATTGCAAATACTCAGACTGCTCAGAACAACGTTTTGGACACCCTTCACGGATCCCAGGGTCATATTTACCCTTGACTTTCCAAGGTCATCCAAGGTCACCAGAGGTCAAAAACAGTATTTTGACAATAACTTTTGACCTAATTAAGCTATAGCGGGAAACAAACACCATCGTGTTTGTCTTGTCACTGGCTTTCATTTGATATACGGCAAGTCACTTTTGACCTTCGGACCTCAGGTCATATTAGGTCACGAGGTGACCTCTGGAGGTCAAACCACTGGCGGGAGGTCTTTACGTTCCACATAGCGGAAAAAGTACTGGCAATTTTCTATCAAATGTACTTTACCAGGCCTCAATAGCTCTAATGCATAAGAGTTATGACCAGATTGCTTAATCATTGCATATTTGAGTAAAATAGCCGATCTTGACCTAATTTGACCTCTGGAGGTCAAACCATTGACCTGAGCACTAAAACATGCGAAGTAATTTCTACTGAATTCACGCGAGCTTTCTATTGCACTTTGCAGATTTGCGTTAACGCCCATATTTTCGGAGTTAGAGGGGGCCATCGATGGCCCCGGTGGGCGAAGGTGGCGCCGGACACCCGGTGGGGCGCGGGTTAAACTTTTTTCGAGGTCAGAACACTTGACCTGTACTGGTGACCTGACCTTGGATGACCTAACCTTAAAATTTTCACAGAAGTTGTAAAAATGATAAGGGAAAAGGTATGCCAAGTACAGCGGCGCTACGCGCCGCCGTTTTTATGCTATCCCCCGAAAAACCCGAGGGGGCGGGTACCCGCCCCACCGTCAATGCGTGTGTTAAAATACAATAAGAGGATATGCCTCACATGCGTGCTCCAATCACCATTCAAATGTGTGCCATGTTCTCTCTGCTTTAGTGAGGGACACGAGAGAGAGAGAGAGAGAGAGAGAGAGAGAGAGAGAGAGAGAGAGAGAGAGAGAGGGAGAGAGAGAGAGATAACATATTATTAGGCCGTAGCAATCTTTGATGCGTTACGTGTCAACAGTTGAGTTAACCCTACCCCAGGTGGGGGTTGATGTTTTATGATCTCACCCCTTGGGTTTTTTCTGGCGGTACAAATAATGGCGTCGCAAAGCATCATCCTACAGTACACACCTTATTTTCTTTTTATTCTGCAACTTTCCCCAAATTGTGAAGGTTTGATCATCTCAGGTCAGTTTACTAGTGCAGGCCATGTGGCCTCAACCGGAAAAATAATTAAGGTAGCATGAGTAAGAAACGGCTGAATATATCAGATTGAAATTTATATTATATAATGGGCCCAGCAAGTGCTCCAAAAATATGAGATCTTTCATGCCGATGACCTGAGGTGTCAGGTACGGATCATTAACCTTTCCACTAAAAATACATTGAGAAAAAAGAAACGGGCTGTATTTGTACAAATACAGCTGAGAATACCCTCGTATTCTCTAAATCAGCGTATCCTGGGCTCATTTCCATGTTAATGTACGAAATTTTCACTTGTTTGCACTGAGAGTTCATCTGCTGGTATTTAAGCAGTTTTCAGACTTAATAATAATTGTTGGGGCATATCGACGCACCAACTGCCAGGGTCATGTGGCGTCGCCAACTCTTCCCCTGTTGGAAGGGTTTCTCGGGAGCCAGTTTGCTCCTTGTTCAGGGAAGCCGCCGGGCCTTGAACCCGGGTCGGCTGCGTGGCAGACAGCTACGCTGACCACTCCACTACCGCGCCCCCAGTTTTCAGACTTAGGCCAATAACTTTCCAGTAAATGTTGATACAGCTTTTGCTTCGATACCATTACATTTGAATTGCTGGTGCAAGTTCATTGATATCCTGTTTGACGAGGCTAGGTTCAAAAGCGACCGTGCCCTAGGGGCTCAAAGTTTTTCCTACTAAACATTTTCTAATCCATAGGAAACGCATGTTATAAGATTGCAATCTAGAGCCTTGATTGGGCATCTTAGACCACGCCAGGTTCACAATAAACAGTAAAAATAAAAGCCAAAACACTTTTATTTTTAAGGTCAAACCATCCATCCATGGTATTACTAGCGAGGTAGACGGCGGAAACCGGACCCATATTTTGATCGTATCTCAGATGTGGGTTCGAATCCTAGGGAGCAGTAAAACTTTTCATTGTATCAGTATGTGTAAAACACGATGTATTCGCTTCGAGTTAATGAAATTCTGCGCCTTCCATGCTTTTAGCTCTCTGGGAAGCTTCTCCCTTATGCAGAGTCGGCTCCAGGAGTAGATACAGTCATGTTCCAGGGGCGGATCCAAGGGGATGGGTGGTGATGGGGGCGACCTTCTGGTCTTGAGCACGGCAAAAGGCCCTCGGCAGTGGGCTCTTTTTGTGTTCAATGGGTGTTCCTAAGGGAAATTCAGGGAGTTTAAACGCCAAGGATGCTGGTCTCTGGAGCCCTAATAGCTAGTCTGAGGTCCCCTGGGAGTATTACACTTTATTTGATAAGCACGTTTAGATAAGCACCTCACAGATGATTTTTTTAAAGGTTTCACGGTCCATAAAATAAAAGAATGAAGACCCTGAGCGGGACTTCTACGTTTTAAACCCCAACTTCTTATTGCGGAAGTACTAGATCCACCCCTGCCATGGTCCTCAAAGTCACTGAATTGTATCCACTTTCAGCCAATTGTCATTGAAACGACATAATCAGGGGTGTAATTTTCTATCTCTTCGGGGGTGCCCAAGCACCCCCAATCCTAATTTGAGCACCCCCAATCATGTCCTGAGCACCCCCAATACATGTGCCGCCCCTGGCTTATCACCGCTACCCTGAAGAGTGTCACCCTATCTCATCACTGCCAACCTGATTCGTGCCACCCTGTCAAGTTTTTCCCGTCCCGGGTTCATTACTTCCACTCTGATTGGTTCCACCTCTAGATAATCAATGTCACCTGACTTATCCTTTTCCCGTGATTTATGACGCCACATCACTGCCGCCCCCGCCTGATCACTGTCGCCAACAGTTAATAACTGCCGCCCCCCTCCTCCGGATGATTACTGCCTCCTTTTGTTCATCACTGATCAGCTGACTGATCACTGACACCCCTGGTTTATCACTGCCGCCTTGATTCATGCCGCCCCTGGCTAAACACCCTGGTTTATTTTAACACCCATATACTTGCCCCTCCTGGTTAGTCACTGTCGCCCACCGAATCATCATTGCCGCCCCCAGCTGATCACTGACACCCCTCTTTCACCACTGCCGCCCCTGGCTGGTCACTGCCGCCCCCTGACTGATCATTGCCGCCCCCTGACTGGTTACTGCTGCCCCTGGCGGATAACTGCCGCCCCCTGACAGATCGATGCCGCCCCCTGGCAGATCACTGGCGCCCCCTGACTGATAACTGCCCCCTCTTGGCTGATCACTGCCACCCCTGGCTGATCAGTGCCGCCCCCTGTCTGATCACTGCCGCCCCCTGGGCCGATCATTGCCGCCCTCTGACTGAAAACTGCCGGCTCTTGAGTGATCATTGCTGCCCCTGGCTGATCGCTGCCGCCCCTTGACTGATAACTGCCGCCCCTTGGATGCTAACTGCCGCTCCCTGGCTGATTATTGCCGCCCCTGGCTGTGAACTGCCGCCCCTGGCTGACCAATACCGCCCCCTGGATCATTGCCGCCACCTGCCTGAAAACCGCCGGTCCTTGGCTGCTAACTGCCGCCCCTGGTTGATCACTGCCGCCCCTTCACTGACAACTGCCGCCTTTTGGCTGTTAACTGCCGCCCCTTGCTGACCACTGCGGCCCCTGACTGACAACTGCCGCCCCCTGGCAGATCACTACCGCCCCCTGCCTGATAACTTCCGTCCTTTGCTGATCACTGCCGCCCCCTGGCTGATCATTGCCGTCACCTGACTGAGAAACTGCCGACCCTTGGCTGATAACTGCCGCCCCTGGCTGATCACTGCCGCCCCCGACGGATTGATAAGTGTCATCCCCTGGCTGAAACTGTTGCCCCTGGCGCTGATAGCTGCCGCCGCTTGACTGATAAATTCCGCCCCTTGGCTGCTAACTGCCGCCCCTGGCTGATCACTGCCGCACCTTGGTTGATAACTGCGGCTCCTGACTGATCACTGCTGCCCCCTGTTGATAACTGCCGCCCCTGACTGATAACTGCCGCCCCTTGGTTGATAACTGCCGCCCCTGGCTGATCACTGCGGCCCCCTGACTGATAACTGCGGCCCCCTGGCTGATAACTGCTGCCCCTGGTTCATCACTGCCGTCTCCCGGGGCAGTGAGCATCCTGGGGATATCTGGGCAGTGAGCATTCTGGGGGAGCATCCTTCTGTGGATATCGCTAAAATCATGTTATATCTGAGGAGCATTATTTGTAATGTCATATATTCATTCTAGTAGTCTTTCAGGTTTAACATAACGCCGAGTTTCATGTTACCTATAGTCTCTGACTTTAGTATATCGTGTGAAATTGTCGGTGTCATTTTTCAGTATTTGTATTTCATTTCACTTTTTATGTGTTTTATATGATCTTCTGATACAACCTTTCATAACCTGACCTGCTTTGCCACCTGACTTGTTAAAATTAGTGCAGAAACGTCCTATTTGCGTATTTTGTTTATTGTTCTGGGCGCCGTATGTTCCTAGATGTCGGCGCGCTCTAAACTATCAAATATGATGATCGACCTTCTTACGGGTGATCACTGCCGCCCTAATTCATGCCACCTCTGGCTCATTGATGCTGTCCCTGGCATATTTTGACCCAAATGCGCGCCGCCCCGACTCATCGCTGCCGCCCCTTGGCTGATCACTGTCTCTCCTGGTTCATAACTGCCGCCCAGATTAATCATTGCTGCCTTGATTCACACCGCCCCTGGCTGATCAATGCTGTCCCTGTTTTTTATTAACCCATATGTGAGCGGCCTATGGTGAGACACTTCCTCCCTCAAATCTTCACTGCCGCCCCCGGCTGATCACTGCCGCCCCTGGGACACGGCCAGGCCCCGCCACGGCCCCTAAACCAAAACCGGTCAAACTTAGGCCCTGCTGTCCGCACAGTTTTGTCAGGAGGAATCTCTAACACCCTTCCACAGAGCAAACAGCTGCCCACAATCGTCTAATCGTTATCTCTTTATCTATTGGAGGAATTCTCCGAGCCGAGTAAATGGTAGACTGCTGCTGTCGTACTTTTACCCTTTTAGTGTCAGCCTGGGGTGAAATTTGTTATCTCTTTGGGTGTGCGAGCACCCCTAATCACAATGAGAGCACTCCCAATACATGTGTCGCCCCTCGGCTCAGAATTTCTGCCCTGATTCATGCCACCTCCGTCTTACCACTGTGAACATGCCGCCCCCGGTTCATCACTACCACAGCCTCCCTAACCTCCCTTTAAAGGGAATGTGGCACCTTGTTTGAATCCTGAAATTTAGTGTAATTAGGGGAACTTTTAGCCGAAAATCATGGAAGCGTCCATTATTTCTATGAAAAAATTTACAATAAGCTCAATATTTTGATTTTTTAAATGCTCCTCTAGGAAATAAATAAATATATGCCTGCAGGTGATGTCATGATCTGGCAACCACTACCATATTCAATAGGCTTCAAGGGCTTCAATTGGCTGATACCGTGACATCAGCATATGTCGTCACACCAACAGCTGACAACAGCGGCCTGCTGCTAAGGGTACATGTGGGGTACATTTCAGGTAGTTTTTAGCTTTTCTCTACGGAAATTTTGAGTTTCAAGACAAATGATATAGAGAGTACCAGGTTTTCGGCATGCTATATAACTTGGTTATCAAAGTTTAAATCACGTTATAAAGGTGCCACATTCCCTTTAAGTCCTTTGCTTTCTTTTCAATCTCCATCCACTCTGTCATAGGGGAAGTCCGTGCAAGAGTACGCACTTAACTTTCTAAAGGCTTTCACTTTTCTCCTATAAGTCTAACAGCTAAAATTTTTAGGTGGTTGTTTAGCCTGAAGAATTGTCTATGTATGGTCCATGTTTCAATTCGATGTCTCTGAAAGGAACTCGCCACGAGCCCATCAAAAATAAAAAGTCACGTGCGTACTCTTACCGGAGTGGGTCGGTAAGAGTGCGCAGGAGTACGCATTGATGCCCCGCTGTGCTTTAGGTGCATAGGCTATGTCGCGAAGTTTTTTTGTCGCAAAACTAGGCGATTGTATGACTTCATATCGTTCAGACCATACAAGAACTATGTTGCAACGTTTGGTTTTCCAAATATGAATTACGGACTCTGTCCCGAGCGAAAATTACATTTTCCTATCTCTTAAGCATGCGCACTCTTGCCTAATGGTCTACTGCGTACTCTTGCCGGACAAGCTTCCTTGGGAAGAAAGTCTTCATAAACATGTTGGCAGGCGTTTTAGCGTGAGCTCCGGTCCTGGAGCACGCTCCTAGCTCAGCTTTCTTAATGATGACAGACCGTAATACAATACTTTTGATAATAGAAGCATGGTCCACAAGTTTTCCCAGTTAAGAAATATTACTTCAAGGGTGCCCAGAAACTTATTTTGCACTGTACTCCCGCGGAAAGAACAGGAGTACGTTGAATTTTGGTGCGCAGCCTGGGCACTGACCTTGCTTTTTTATACCAGGGTATCCACCATCTCAGTGGTTGCTAAGTAACCAGAACAGCTGCTGCGTACTCTTATCTCCTGCACGCAGCTGCGTACTCTTACCCGCCCTTACCCTACTGAAGGTAAAATTTAACCCCACAAAACTGATAAACTTCAATCGTGGACAGGGGTGCAGCCAGGGGGTCACGTGCCCCCCATCGGTGCCAGAGTGCCCTTTGATCGCTAGGCGGTGTACCCCGTTTGGGCTGTGCGGCTCAAAATTGATTGCCCTACGCCGTCGAACCTAGATGCAATTAGATCACATTTAGTGATTAAAACTATTGTTTTACAATTTAGTACCTTTTTTGGTCAGCTAGGGCATTCTGTCGCCTTTCCAAGCGCCCGGGAGAGTACGTAATACGTGACCAGCTAATGCCTCATCGTCGCCAATAATCATACCGGCGGAGCTAATCTGGTGCCCCTTGAGCTCAACTGGTGCCCACTGAGCTGGTCTTGGACACTTGAGCTGATCGTGTGCCCTCTAAGCTGATCTAGTGCCCGTTGAGTAAATCTAGTGCCCCTTGAGCAAATAATTTTGCCTCTTGAACCTAGCTAATGCTCTCTGAGTTACTATGATACCTCCGAGCTCGCCTGGTACCCTATTAGCTGTTTTAGTGCCTCTTGAGCTGATCTGAGCCCCCTGAGCTGATCACATGTCTCGCAGAGTTGATCTACTGTCCCCTGAGCCAATATGGTGCCTCTTGAGCTGATCAGGTACCCCCTGAGATGGTTATTGATGTCTCCTAAGATGATCTGGTGCCCGCTGAGCTGGTCTGGTGCACCCTGAGCTGCTCTCGTGTTCTTTGAGATGATCTATGCCCCTACTTTGGTCTGGGGGCTAGGAGCTGATCTGGGCTCCCGGGCTGATCAATCTGGTTCCCACTGAGCAGATATGTTTTCCCCTGAGTCGATCTGGTGCCTCCTGAGCCAACATTTTGCCTCCTGAGCCCATATCATGCCCGCTGAGCTCATCTAGTGCCTCCTGAGCTAGTTTGGCGCCCCATGAGCCAATCTAGTGCCTTTTAAGCTGATCTGAGCCTCCTGAGTTGATTAAGTAATTTCCCCAGCAGCTCCGGGGCCCTAAGCTGAGTTGTGCCCACTGAGGCTTATGAAGGCCCCTGAGCTGGTATAGGGCTCCTGGACTGATCAAATAACTCCTGACTTGATCTAGTACCTCCAAGTTGACCTGTGCCCCGAGCTGATCGGAGACCACTGAGCTGATCCCTTGTCCTCTATCTGAGCTGATGTGGTGCTCCCTGAGCTAATCTAGACCCCTACTCTGGTCTGGGGACTAGGAGCTTATCTGGGCCCCCGAGCTTATCGATCTGGTGCCCCCTGAGCTAATATGGTACGAGGCCCTATGAGCCTATCTGCGGCCCATTGAGCTAGTCTGATGATCCCCCCTCCCCATATTTGGGGCCACTGAGCTAGTCTAGTCCCCGGCCAAGCATGAGCTGCTCTGGGGGGGGGTGGGGGCTCCTGAACTGGTCTTGAATAGACAGAGAATAAGAACACAAGGCCAACTCCCATCACCTCGGGGGTCACGGATCTAGCCTAATCCCAGGGGGCACAACTGGGGGAATGAGAGGCAGCTGCTCTGGAGGACTCTGATCCACACTAGGGGGCCCCTGAGCTGGTCTTGAATAATAGATGGGGAATAAGGACACAGTGCAAACTCCCCGTGTAAAATGGAGCTAACGAGGAATGAACCGTCATCGCTAAAACGGCATGTGATGCCTATGCACCCCGGGTTAAATAAATTGCTTATTATTCTGCTGGATTCTGGGGAGGAGTGGTAAAAAGCCATGTGCCATCTGCTCAGAACACAGTCCCCTGAACCAGGATTTATACTAATTAATTGAAATGAATGAAGAACTAGTTTTTCACAAATTTCAGCCCTGTCACATCATCCCCATCCAAACTACCAGCCTGTTTACTTTTTCTTTACTCCAACTGGTACCGCTCTTTGAAAATATGGAACTTTTAAACGTGTTAAAAAGGTATCTCCCAAATTATTCCGGCAACAAAAATTGTATTCGTCAAATGCCACTATGCTACACCTCCTTCCACGGCCCTTGTGGGAGCCGTGGAACTTGACCTTCGCACGGATGAGGGTCTTTTTAAACCCCCTCGGGTTTTTCCAAAGTAACCAAAAAACAAACGGCGGCGCGCAGCGCCGCCAAACTTAGTCTAGCTGTTCCTTTATCATTTTTACATCTTTCCTGAGAATTTTAGCTCAAGGTCATATCAAGTCAGGTCACCAGGCCAGGTGAAGTGACCTCACCTCAAACAATGCTTAGGACTGCATAACTAAAAGGAGGGTCAATCGATCAAGTTGAAACTCATACCACATATTGGGCCCACCAAGAGCTAAAACATATGTTCCGGGATTTTTGATATTGGTGATCTAAGGTCATGTGCAGAGCATGACCTCCCCATTGTAAACACATGGGGAAAATTACGAAATGAGCTTTTCTCAGTAAGTATCGACGGAATCAGCTTCAAACATCGGTTACGACTTTCTCTTAGTCCGTTTCTAAGCTGATACCAAAAATTTAACTTGTGACTTTTGAAAGGTCTCCTTAGGTCAAATAAGCATTTTTCGGTGTTTTACTCTATAATCTAAAAAAACGAAACAAAGATAGAACTTTTATTTTGTTACCGAAGGGTTTTTATGGCAACTGTGAGTCAAATGACATGCATCATGACTACACCAGGTCAAGTTGGGATGAACTGTTGACCTGGATCAGGTCAAATTTTGAATTGAACCTGGCATAGAAATATTATATATCATTCGATTCATATTTACGAGAAGATTGCAATGGTGCATCAACTATGGCTGTATCTTGCTTGGTTTGGAAGTTATTAGCGAAAAAGGAAACGCCCTTATGCATGGGTGGCTATGGACATTCCCGAGAATGTTCCCAATGTTCAGTGACCTGCAGCCCCTAGGCTTTGACCTGAGCCGAAAATCATTGGCACTCTAATGAAAGAGCGACTCAAGAGCTTTCGAACAGTGTTAGAATTTTTTTCTGGCTATCATAGTTTCTGAGATATATGAGGTTTTCTTAGTACACCTCATATTAGCGATTTTGACCGAAGAGCTTTCGATTGCCGTTTTGCGCTTTTTCTAGCTCTCTTAGTTTTTGAGATCGTGGGGATCTTCTTTAGCCCCCCCCCACCAGGGCGAAGGTGGCTGGTACCCGCCACCGGGACAAGGGATAATCCGCGTTCAACCAGGGCTCACTCGTCACGACAAAACCAGTGGGCATAACAAATGAATTTTCGACTCCAATATGTGTTATCTTGAACATAGTGACAGATATCACAGGCTCCACTGATTTCTCTGATGTGAAGTACTTGCATGAGTTGGCTGATTTGTCCTTAAATCTATCCCAAAATTCGTATTGCTGGCTATTTTCATGAAATTTCGGTGACATTTCTTTTTTCTGGTTTTAGTTCAGTTTTCCTTCTCCGGCAATGCTCGATTTGCATTTTTCTTGGACCAAAGGTACCCAAAAGTTGATATTAACTAAGATATAGTAGGTTTTTAGGTTACGTTAAAAGTGCCCTTTCTCTCCCGGGGTGCCCCTCAAAGGTGGTGTGCCCAAGCCCACCCCCCATACCAAAGCTCTGGCTGCGCCCCTGATCGTGGAAAGACTTAAAGCTCAGATTGGACTATTTTAAGACGTGCATGTAGGTTTGGGATGTCACCTAAAAAGCAAACACGTTTGCACAAAGCTGTAGAATACCTGCCCAACATTAAAATTAAATGATCACTGTGCTTTAAAAGGTGCAAAACAACGATGAATAACAGATTTGGTGCAATGAAGGGGTGCCGCCCCCCAACGCCGCCGCCCCTATGGAGTGCCGCCCCCCCCACCGGCTGAGCACCCCCAAAGATTTTGGGAAAATTACACCCCTGGACATAATGTTGTTCACTAGCTTTCCTGAGATTACCCTCCACAAACGTATCGCCTAGATCCGCCTCTGTCATCAAATAAATTTATTATCTGATCAGATAGCTGGTAGCAGTGGCCACGAGGCGGTGCGACCAGACGGTCTATTGTAATAAATTTACTATCTGATCAGATACCTGGTAGCAGTGGCCACGAGGCGGTGCGACCAGACGGTCTATCGTAATAAATTTATTATCTGATCAGATAGCTGGTAGCAGTGGCCACGAGGCGGTGCGAACAGACGGTCTATCGTAATAAATTTATTATCTGATCAGATAGCTGGTAGCAGTGGCCACGAGGCGGTGCGAACAGACGGTCTATCGTAATAAATTTATTATCTGATCAGATAGCTGGTAGCAGTGGCCACGAGGCGGTGCGAACAGACGGTCTATCGTAATAAATGTATTATCTGATCAGATAGCGCAGTCTGCGCCTGACCTTGGCCGGGGTCGGACGGGCGCTCCGCAGATACATGGAGTGAGCCAGCCAAGTTTCGGTGAGGAATCCGGTCGGCTAGTGGCTGCCTTATGTGAACGTGTTACTGTGCACCCAGGCCTGCGAGTGTGTCAGACCCAGATGTGAAAAGTAAGGCAGCAACAACCCTTTATTTTAAGACCGCTCCTGGACTTTACGGAATTTGGTGAGTAAAACTATGTGGGAATCCGAGAGTGAGCACGATAGAGACTCAGTGTTTACTGACGCTGCGTCAGAAGGCGAAACCGGCCGCAAACGACAGCGGCAGTTGTCTGTGGCCGAAATGGCAAAAAATATTGAGCGAAAAAAGCAAAAAAATAAAAAATCGGGTCAAAGTCCTAAAGTTCGAAATGGTGGACCAGACACAGCGGTGACCTTGGAAGCCATTCAAGGACTGATTGCCGCTGGCAATAACCGTGTCATTGCCGCATTCGAAGCGAAGTTCGCACAGATGGAGAGAAGAGTGGAAATTCTGGAGGCGGAAAACCTGGAGAAAGACACGGTGATTGATGGACTGAGGAAGGAGGTAGCGGAGCAGAGGCGTAGCAACGAGGAACTGACAAAGCGACTGAACGGGATAGATATGAATAGACGACTCTCTTCACTTATTCCGACATGTAGAGAGTTTGGGATGCAATCGTCGACAGCAAACATCGCTGACAGTGCGGCAAAAGTCATGAACAGCCGACTCCCCGGGCTTGACTTAACGTCTGCTGGCATCCAAGTCGCTCACAAACTACAGAACCAAAACAGTCATCGTGAAATTCTTACATTGTAACATTCGCGATGAGATCTACGAACGGCGTTTTGACCTCTTTCAACGGCAGAGCAGAAGCAGAGAAGGCCCAAACAATGGAAGAGGTGGACAAGCCGCATCAGGAACCTCGCCACTCTACATAGCCGAATCACTGGTGCCGGAAATGCAGCACCTTTTCCAACTGGCACTCGCGGCTCGGCGTCCTGAGAACGGATCCAGGATCGCATCAGTGTTCACCCGACGAGGTTTCGTCTTTTGTCGAAAAATCAGAGGAGGCGAAAACATAAGGATCCAGCATACAGACCATCTGCGTCGTGTGATCGGTGGTGAGCTCCCTATTCTTCGTGAGCGTGACGGCGACGTGGGTGACCGCGGCCGCCGAGGACCCAGTCGGCGTTCGCCGCCAGCGGGCGGGAGCTTGGCTGCAGGATAGTCCTCAGCTGGGCTCGTGACGTCACTGCTGCGGACCAGCTAACAGGTGACTCTCGGCGTGGAGGCAGTTGCCCTGCGCTCCAGCCTTCACGTGAATAATGCTTTGCTAAATCAAGGAAAATCAGCGTCAATTCAAGCTAACCAACAGTGTGTGTGTTTGTGTGACTGTGTAAGCGTTCAAATGCACTGTTATATGCACTAACTTATAGAAACGGTGTGTCGATCGGGGCTCCGCACTGGGTGGAGCCGGGCCCGACCTATTGGCCTAGTGGTGGTGAGCTGTGGCGCAATTTTTGGTTGGGGTTTGGATGGGTGGGGGGGGTTGGAATTTCGCATGGTTAGCTTGCCGTAACACAGATAAAATCGAGAGAACAAGGGACTGTAGTGACTGCTGCCGGAGTTCGAGTCTGGTTTACTATTTTGCGTGGAACTTCAACTCATCGACATTATTTTCACGACGAATCAACATTATTTTCAGTTTACACTTTTCCACTCCAGATTGATGATGCAGTCACGGGTCTCTATCTTTCCTGGCAATCGAGCGCAGATCTTCTCATGGCCAATTGGGCTAGTCATCAATCCGAAGCTCCGGTTGGAGGTTGCAGTACTGCAAATTACTCACATGTGTATTCACTACAACTATGCCTGATGTAAATTTTCTCACCCTGAATGTACGGGGCTTGCGCTTGATGTCGAAAAGGCGGGCATTGTTTCGTTTCTTACACGTCAATTATCCTAATCACATTGCCGTTTTGCAAGAAACCCATTCTCAAGTCAGTGACACTCAATTTTGGCAGGCCGAGCGGGGTTCGGAAGTACTTTTCTCCCATGGATGCACAAGTGAACGTGGTGTAGCTGTATTTTTACCCAGATCTCTGAACGGACTTTGTACAACGAATGTGAATTTCGTTTCTGCCGACGGAAGGTTGATTATCATGGATTTGGCCTTCCATCAGTGCAAAATCAAATCAATTGCAGCATACGCGCCAACACAAAGTCACGGGAGCCAGCAGACTCAGTTTTTCACATTTTTAAAGGACAAAATTCAAGACATGGCAGAAGAAGAGAAGCAGTTTCCGCTTCTTTGTGGATATTTAAACTTGCATTTGACGCACCGTGACATTAAAAGTGCACGCTTTCATGTCACAAACGCCGCAAAAATTATGAACAATTTAATGAAGGATCACCAACTTATTGACCTATGGAGGTACCGAAACCCTGAATTACGGAGGTACACATGGAGGCGTTTTGCGCCTCAGATACAGCAATCTCGTATATATTATGTAATCATCAGCGAAAACTTAGTGTCCAAAAACGTAGTTAAAAACATCGAAATAAAACCTTCAGTACTTAGCGACCATTGTATAGTATCTGCGGAAATGACCATATTTGCATCAGATCGAGGTCCAGGTCTTTGTCGTTTTCAGAATGAACTTCTTGAAGACGAACCATTTGTTATAGAAGCTAAAACCGAAATTAAAAAAGCGGCAAATAAAGAGCATATTTATAGCAGTGTGACAGACTGGGGCTTGCTAATAGAAATGTTGTCTAGTAAAATCAGAGTGATAAGTTTCGGTTTTTGGAAACAAAAGGCTAAACGTAAGAGGGAAGAAAATGAAAGATATTTTCAGCTGCTAGAGAAGTGTGAGACGGAAATGAGCGAAGAACCTAACCATGGTTTGATTGAGAAATATACAGAACTTAAAGCTGTAGTTAACGACATTGAATTGGAAAAAGGTAGACTAGCTATGCTGCACTCCGGAGTAAAGTTGTTGGAGGAGGGCGAAAAACCCACGAAATATTTTTTGAATCTTTGCAAAAGAAAAAAGATCCAAAAGCAGATAAGCGTATTGCAAGCAACGGATCAAAGTTTGATAACGGGCAATCAAAACATTCTCCCATATTGTAAAAACCACTTCCAAGAGATGTACTCTGGAAATATAAACAACACTCAGGGCCTTAACCAATTCTTATGCCCCAGTGATGTCCAGAATTAAGCCAAGAAGAACGAGAGGTGTGCGAGTTGCCTATCACTGGTCTCGAATGCAAACAAGATCTCAAGGGAATGATGAATAACAAATCACCCTCTGTGTCCGGATTTTCAAAAGAATTTTTCCTGTATTTCTGGGGCGACTTAGAGATTATAGTCATGAACTACCTAGCACAAGCTAAAGAAAAAGGAAAGTTTTTCGTTACTCAAAGAAGAGGTGTCTTGACCTTAATTCCAAAACACGGGGATCAAAAGAGTTTAAGAAATAAGAGAGCCATTTGCCTCCTCGATATCGTTTACAAAATAGTTGCTAAGTTGCTGGCGAATAGGCTAATGAGTGTGATGCCCGCGTTAGTTTCCCCTGATCAAACTGGTTCGATCCGAGGTAGGTTCATAGGTGTTAACATTAGAACGGTTGCTGACGTCATTGAATATTGCAACACGGATCAACTCGAAGGAATACTGCTAGCTTTAGATTTTCAAAATGCGTTTAATACAGTGGAACACCCATTTATATATGAAACACTGTCCATGTTTAACTTTGGTCCTCATTTCATCGAATGGATTCAAACTTTGCATAAAGACACTGAACTGGCAATAATCAATCATGGGTTCACCTCAGAGTGGTTCACCCCCACGCGAGGTATACAACAAGGATGTCCAATCTCTGGCTTGATTTTTTGCTTGGTAGTTGAGGTTTTGGCGATCAAGATACGTGCAACGGCTCAAATCGAAGGCATAACAATATCTGGCCAAGAAGTTAAAGTATCACAATACATTGATGACACCACCCTTTTTGTTAGTAACGAAAATTCGGCTAGTGTGGCGCTAGATATAATAGAAAGGTTTGGAAACAGCTCTGGATTAAAGCTGAATCTAGAAAGTGTCAATTTATGTGGCTTGGGGCATACAAATTGTTCCGTGGCCCCATTTGCGGACGACCTTGCTGCGAGCGAGTTAAAATACTAGGAGTACAGTTCAGCGCAACAAGAAAGTGTGAAAACTTGGAATCTGCTATTTCGAAAGCTGAAATCACATTCAATCAGTGGTCACAACATAATTTAACCCTCAAAGGCAGGATCACGGTGGCTAAATCATTAGTAATATCCCAATTCATATATGCAATGGCGGCGGCACCAATTTGTGAAAAGACATTGAATATCATCCAAAGCAAAATAATGAAGTTTGTCTGGCGGGGGCGACCACCTAAAGTTGCTAGGGATACCTTGTATCAAACGATTGAAGAGGGTGGCTTAAATGCATCAAATATAAATTGCATATATAAGGCCATGCGAGTCGCATGGTATGGTAAGATTCTTCGTAATATCGACTCAGCTTTCTCAAAGATACTCCAAAGAAGATTAGGAATTCATCTAAGTGATATATTGCATAGTAATTATGGGATAAACTGGATTAAATCAAAACATATTTCCTCTTTTTATAAAGAGATGCTTAATTGGTTACGCGATTTAATTCCGTTGCGAGAACCGAGCAGTGGTAGGGACGTAAGAAAGCAACTAATGTGGAATAATACAGCTATACGAGTTGGTGGTCATCACCTCTTCTCCCGAATTTTATACCAGCGTGACATAAAGCTTTTAGACGATTTCTTTGACAATCGGGGTTATATCTTGTCTGTTAATGATTTTAGGGTAAAACACTCGCTACAAAATTTAAATCCTCTGAAATATATGGGCTGGTGCAGGGCCATACCTCCAGTCTGGAAGCGACTAGTCGCAGGTACCGGGCCTCTAACTATTGAGGATAGATCTATGTTACCAAAGATTGAAATAAAGAATAAGATAATTCCAATCCTATTTATAAAATCTAAATATTTCCAAGTAAAATGGCTAAAACAAATCACACCAAAGGCACAAACCAAGTGGATAAGTGAAGGAATTAATTTTACAGTACATTGGCCAAAAATACATGCACTTCCCCTTACAATCACAAAATCTACCAGACTGCAAAGCCTTCAATATAGAATACTGCACCGGTTCTTCCCCACGGTACCTGTGTGTAAGAAAGGTCACAGACGACCCATTTTGTCCGCAGTGCGGAGAAATCGATACGCTTCAACATTTTTTTGTTCAATGCGAGGAGGTAAAGAGGTTTTGGGATGAATTAGCAGAAAGGTTCAATAGCAAATTAAGTTCACAACAGCAATTTCATCCTGATAACGAAAACATTTTATTCGGCTCATGATCAGAATCGGCTATTGTAAACTTCATGACGTTAAATGGAAAAAAATATCGCGAATAAGCGATTCAAGGGTGAACCAATCAATGTGACCAATTTATCCCATTTAAAACAATTTAATATTGAGTTGTTGCAGGCAAAGAAGTTAAGGAAAATACCGCAGTTTGAGGAAAGATGGAGCTCATTTCTTGGCCAAAGCTTCCAACTTGATATGTAAACAACCAGATCGCCTTTTCGTCGTGTTGCGTTTAAATGGAGTGTGACGGTATAATAATAATTTTGGGGCTTATCGACGCACCAACTGCCAGGGTCATATGGCGTCGCCAACCTTCCCTGTTGGAAGGGTTTCCGGGAGCCAGCTTGCCCTTCAGGGAAGCCGCCGGGCCTGAACCCGGGTCGGCTGCGGCAACAGCTATGCGACCACCCACTACCGCGCCCCCAGTGTGACGGTAAACTGCGATGATGACGACAATTGTAATACCTTGTGATCATGACAACAATAGCCGGACTGATCATTGTATGGTTGTTTTCACTCAGCTGGAATGTATATGTCTCTCTTGCGAGCAAGGGAGGATTATACGGGTCAGTCTGTTAATTTGAAATGCTTGAAAGTGCTAGTCCACGCGTTGCATATCCGTTTGCATATGTGTTACCGCAAGTAGTGTTTTCATCAAGGCAGTTTTGTTCTTTCGTGTAGTAATATCCCAATGTGTTAGCATTGACAATTCATTCATGTTTTCGAACTTGCCGTTGCTGTGTTAGAATGATATTCTTGTTCGAAGTTGTTCGCTACCGATAATAACCCACTTAAATGCTGTATTTAGTTGACAATACAGATGTTTAAAAAAAATATATGATCAGATCACTGGTAGCAGTGGCCACGAGGCGGTGCGACCAGACGGTCTATCGTAATAAATTTATTATCTGATCAGATAGCTGGTAGCAGTGGCCACGAGGCGGTGCGAACAGACGGTCTATCGTAATAAATTTATTATCTGATCAGATAGCTGGTAGCAGTGGCCACGAGGCGGTGCGACCAGACGGTCTATCGTAATAAATTTATTATCTGATCAGATAGCTGGTAGCAGTGGCCACGAGGCGGTGCGAACAGACGGTCTATCGTAATAAATTTATTATCTGATCAGATAGCTGGTAGCAGTGGCCACGAGGCGGTGCGACCAGACGGTCTATCGTAATAAATTTATTATCTGATCAGATAGCTGGTAGCAGTGGCCACGAGGCGGTGCGAACAGACGGTCTATTGTTTTCATGCAACGTGGGGAGTCACTTGGTAAGTTGACAAAAATGCAACGCATATTCTTCCAGAATTTGCATCGCATGCATTTAACTTTCACCTCTAACGCTTCCTTCATTAGCTACTTGGTTTAATACCCGCAGTCATGATTTTCGATCGTGGAACATTCCCAGACTGGAGAGCTTCACATGTCTAAGTCGGCGATATATATATAAATATATATATATATATATATATATATATATATATATATATATATATATATATATATATATATATATATATATATGTATATATATTGTGACCGCCGCCGCCCACCAACACGCGCAGATGCCAGCCGTAGTCCTTTATTGTCCGTTGGAGAACAGTGACAAAGACGAAGGTTGCTGCCGAGCAAACAACAAAATCAACATTCCGTACTCCACCATAAATCACATCTCCCCAGATTTGCCCTTACGTAACACCACCTTGAAATCCATCAGTCATCGAACAAATCCCTCAGAAAACCCCCTTTAACCAGCGTAATGCACCACTATTAAATGTCTCGATGTTCAATATATAAGCCGCAAAAAGAAACTATCACATCAGCCGACCAACAGCATCCGCAACTCCGAAATCCTACCGGCCAGTGGCGTCCTGCCCACACGACGGTGGCGACGATCAAACTCCCACGCTGCCGCCGCACCAGAGAGGCCATCCCACACCCAGACTCCGCTGCTCCACTCGATCACCCGCGGCGGGCGCCGCCTAGCCGGCGCGAAGACCCCAAGGGCCACTCCTACAAAATGATCAAGTCATCAGGACTACCCACGAGCTGATAAAGTGCCACAATATGCTTGGCAGATCAAGTTATATGCAAATATTAAATCCCGGAAAAAAGCGCCACACACGTCACCTGTAACAAATACCTAGTTTAAATCCCCGCAGAGCGATTTAGATAACATTTTGCATGAAACTTAACAAATACTGAACAGATTTCACACCTTAGCGCCCCTCGCTTCGCGATTACTTACATCAGAGGGTTGGTAAACGCCGCACACTGAACCACAGAACCGCTCGCCACGGATTCAAAACCGGAAAGAACGTTCCCGGGGCCGGACCGGCCGACCTAAACAAAAGTCACGTGACCGCCCATCTCTACACCGCCGTCACTTATCAGTCAAAAATTCATCGACATGAAATCAACCATCAACCTGAATTACAGTTGTGTTAAATCCTAAATATTTCACTTTACATCAAATATCAGCTGGCACGCTGGAAACCGAAAATCCACCATAAAATTATCCATTCATCTCAAATTAGAGTCGCCACTTACATAAACTCCCAACTGAAGTTGCCACATGGCAAATCACTCGACACCCGCAATCACGATCCATGGCTCCGGGGCGTCCGGGCAAGCCCCCCCTTTTACGCCCCCCTTCCCTGAGGACGGTAGACTTAACATATAATAATAATAAAAAATGTTTATTTCACACTATGGTGTATATCACAATGCATTCACATACACATCACATATCAGTACACGTGCATATCAGATTTCACAGGCAAATACAAAAAACATTATATAATACATAATACTGCCAAAACACTGTTTGAGGCAGCCAATCGACATTAATCAGCCAATGCCTTCTTTGATTTCTGCAGCTTTTGGGATATCATACCTCTCAAGCAACGCCTAATGTCTGAGTAGGAGCTACATCCAAATCTAATTCCAAGAGGCCATATTTTCTTCTAATACACAAGCAATTTTGGGCTAAAATTCCTCAAGAGAGACTTTGCAGTCCTCAAAGTAGCTAAAATGGAGTTGTTACTTGTGGAAAGAGCTTTCTTAAACAGTAGCTTATTTTTACATCCTGTAGTGCGAAGGTAAAATATCAAATTCGTCACAGATAATATGGTTGCTATGATGCAGCGGCTTACCAAGCAGTCGCTGATGCAGGAGTGATAAGCCACACTAAATTTCGGAGAGCCATTTTAGAGTTTTCAATGTTCCAAAGAACACTACCGAACAGATGCCCGCAGTAAATTTGGAACAATTTACAAGCGTCCTTTATTTGCATAGCCAATCTTAGCTTCAGTCTATTTGTGCTAAAGTAAACTGATCTTATTGCTCTAGATATGTCGATGCATCGCAAAGAGTCGGAGTTAAAATGTGGCCTAGGTATTTAAATTCCTCGACCCAACTAAGCTGGGTACCGTCTAACACAATGCTGGTTGTCCTGCTACCTGGACCAAAGAGATGTCGCATCTTCTTACCGTGAAACATCATGCAGACCGTCTTTTTACATTAAATTTTATATCCATCCCAACGGCAAAGTTTTCACATAGTGTGACTAGTTCCTGTAGGCCATGTCGTGTTGGAGATAACAAGACAACGTCGTCAGCATAAGCAAGAACGTTAACAGCACAATCATTGATGTGACATCCTAATCTCGATGACTGTACTTTATCAAGCAAACTATCAATGTAGATACTGAAGAGGAGAGGAGAGGTGCAACCACCCTGCCTGACTCCATTATTAACTGTGAAAGGTTCTGAAAGTACCTTATCCCACTGGATTGCCACATTTTGGGAGCAGTACCATTGCTTCAATATTTTAACGTACCTAGTAGGTAAGGTACGTTATATATATATATATATATATATATATATATATATATATATATATATATATATATATATATATATATATATATATATATATATATATATATATATATATATATATATCACCACGTTAGTCTTGGGAGGGCGTAAAAGACCTAGTTTCATCCACGCTGGCATTGAGCTGCTAAGCGAATTAACTATTTTTTACAATTTGTATTCCCTTACCAGTCGATATCACACCAATATGAACAAGAAGTCCAACTTGTTAGCGCCCGTTCATACCATTATGGCTTTGGTGCTTAGAGCGACACCTTTTCAGACATCTGGCGGCTTGTTCTGCTAGTTTTCGAGACGGTCGCTAGGTGCTGATATCTGTGAGCGGCCTGGAGACCTGTTCCAGCTGTCAGCATAGTTTCAGCAGGACCTCTAACCTGTCCTCCAGAAAAGTAGTATCAGCGCCATAATCGCCTCTAGTTTGTGCTAAGCAAGGGCAACTCAAACCTTTATACCATTAAAAAATATTAGACTACCACTTCGTGCACTTACTGTTTTTCATCAGCACAAACAGCAGGCCGTAAGCTCCAGCTGTCAGCCCGTAAAACCTCTAGAACTAGTTCCCGAGGAGAGGCTACAGTCCTGTGACGTAGCCGTAACTTGGCCCGCTGATTGGTGCTGACAAAACTGTGCTGACAGCTGGAACAGGGCTTAAAGGAAATGTGGCACCTTGGTCGAATCCTGGAATTTAGTGTTATTAGGCGTACTTTTAGTCAAACATAATGAAACCACACAATGATGAAATGAATGAAATGCTCACGGCGCCCCCTAAAAGCTCGTTAGCACCCCCTTAAATGTCGCTTCCCGCCCCCCCCTACCCCGATGCAAACACCGGATGGCTTCCCCTCCCCCCCGATTGGCCATAGTCAATCCGCCTATGGCTAGTGGGTCATTTTTGATCGGATAAGCGGATCCGGGAAGAGGGGGGGGTGGCAAAATATTACATGTATGTATAGGTGGTAGAGGTGGTGACCTGGGGCTTGGGCGTGCATAGGTGAAGTGGCTATATTTTTTAATATTTTTGCTGTCTCCGGAAAACGCTGCCTGCGGTACGCTGTACCGGCACATTTTCGTGGGTTCACGCAGACAATGGGGAGAAAATGCAAAAAAAACTTTGCTGAGGCCCTCAAATTTTGGCGATTCCCTCCTGATTCGCGAGTTGTGGTGGTGGGGGGGGTCCCTCCCCTTTTCGATGCCTGGACCCTATTGTTGCCGGACGAATGTATCTAAAAATATGATTTTTATCCATTATTTCGAAACCTTAAAAAAAATCCATTCAGTAATGCCGATGCACTAGAAAATTCGAACTTGTTTTTTGTTTAGAATGCAATGGGAACACACACCACCCACTCCACCCTAAATATTTTCCAGTCCAGATTTCACAGAGTTTAAAAATATCGCGAGAGGGAACCATTCGGTGACAACTCCGCCCTTCTTTGATATTGTGCGGGCGACATAGGCGGATCCAGGGGGCACGTGCCCCCATCAACCCTTGGTACCCCCTGAAATGCTCACGGCGCCCCCTAAAAGCTCGTTAGCACCCCTAAAATGTCGCTTCCCGCCCCCCTACCCCGATGCAAACACCGGATGGCGTCCTCTCCCCCCCCGATTGGCCATACTCAATCCGCCTATGGCTGGTGGGTCATTTTGGATCGGATAAGCGGTTTCGGGGAGAGGGGGGTGGCGAAATATCCCATGTATGTATAGGTGGTGGAGGTGGTGACCAGGGGCTTGGGCGTGCATAGGTGAAGTGGCGATATTTTTAATATTTTTGCTGTCTCCGGAAAACGCTGCCTGCGGTACGCTGTACCGGCACATTTTCGTGGGTTCACGCAGACAATGGGGAGAAAATGCAAAAAAAACTTTACTGAGGCCCTCAAATTTTGGCGATTCCCTCCTGATTCGCGAGTTGCGGTGGTGGGGGGGGGTCCCTCCCTTTTCGATGCCTGGACCCCCAAATCATGGGCAGATCCAGGAAGCAGAAATTAACTTCTAACCATCGGCCCAGAAGTACTGTCTCCAAAGTCTACTGCTATTCTCCTCGCTCTCCGATGAGAGGTACCACCAGAAACGAGCCGCTATCCCCCACCTAGTAGACCCCTCTACCAGTGGAGAAAATCCCGCTTGCTCATTGGTACGTGGGTACACAACGAACGATTTTCAACTCACCATTGCTAGCCGAGGTCGGGAGTTAGAAAACTAGACAAATAAGCATCGGGACTGAGTGTGATGGTTTTGGGAAATCTTCAAACTCTTGCGGGCGAAACAAGTTAGAGGAAATACAACTTTTTATTTAGACTCCTTGTTCCCTATCTCAATTACTCAAATTAGACTTCAAGTGGGAAATTGTTGAATGAAAAATCGGGGGAGACAAGCCTCTTGCTCCTCCCTCCGATGTGTATGCAAACGGGTTATTGTTTAGAGAATTAGGGAGAATATCTAGACATCGACATACTTGCACGGAAACCCCTCATTTTGTTTCTCATATCTTGGTCCGTAAATCTGCATAAATCTTGGTGAGGTGCATCTCGTTGGTATTACATATGCAACCATATTTTTAAGAATATGCATTCCACTCTGGTTATCGTCAGCCCGAGAAACGCCCCCCCCAGTAAAAATTCAGTGACGACGCCCCTGGGTGCGGAACAAACGAAATCAGATCAACTCCTCCTCACCAGATTTAACACATTTGAGCTTAACGCAGATTGCCCGTGAGCCGTCACTTTGTCTGTGGTATTGTAGTTAGGAGAAACGGTCAGTCCGCGATTTATCGGTAGTTCAATTTGAAAACCACCAAATCGTCGATAGCTTTAAAATTAATATAAGTATTAGTAAAAACACATTTAAATACCAGTCAGCATCCCAATGGCTATAAGCGAATTATACACACACTGAAAGAGCCCAGACACGCTGGAAAATAAGATTTAACTATGATTAGAATGCTTCTTTAGACTCTTAAAACGTATCTATACGACGATCAGTACAGTAACACAAGCGTCATACATGTTTATTGAAGACGCAACCCCTGTATCATTTAAATAATTCATGCAAATCTGCATTATTTACATGTCACCAATACTACTAAGATTGAGATCTTCAAATAAATTAGATCTCACAAATTACTTGCAGGGTATTACATTGAACAACTCAGGTACACGCTTCGTTTGAATCCACCCGAGTTGGATGCCTTGCTCGTGAAAGATCGAGTAGACTAAGCTTCACATAGATATCACATTCCTGGAATTTTAGTACGCATCGACTGCAATGGACATTCCGCGCCCATGTCTAAACCATTTAAAACAATAGGTGCTACAATACTTTCCAGACTGCAATGTAAATCGTGCATTACGTCACTGGTAAGACACAAAACAGCACAGACACCAAACATAAAAACGTGACTTGATCCGAATTATAATTTCGCTGATAGGTTATCACACGACATGACCACCAGAGATAAAGTGACATTAAACTTCACACGCGCATTGACGGGGGAGGGGCGGGTACCCCCTTGGGTAGTGCAACATAAAACGGCGGCGCGTAGTGCCGCCGTACTTGGCATACCTTTTCTCTGATCATTTTCAAAACCTTCGTCAACATTTCAAGATTAGGTCATCTCAGGTCAGGTCACCAGTACAGGTCAAGCGACCACATCAAAAAAGGTTTAAAATAGCATAAGTCAGAACAGGATAAATTTATCCGATTGAAACTCATTCAGATAGCGAGCCCACCGAGTGCTCTAAAATATGCTCCGGCATTTTTTACATCGATGACCTAAGGTCAGGTACGAGCCATGACCTCTCCATTAGATTTACATGGGGAAATGGTTTTAACTAATAACTTAGTAATGGATGGTGATAGAGTATTTATTTTAAAAGCATTAAACCTGTCTTTGTGGTTCTGATGATATGAATTTTGACTGAAATTGACTTTGACCTGGCCTTAGATCAGGTCAAATCCTTGATTTGACGTAATATGACCTAGCAAGGTCATATTATAAATCATTCGATTCGGCTGGCCGCGAGGATTACAATAGGATAAATTGTTTTGCTCTAATATTTTCCATAGAGAATTGGATGGGCTACCCAACGCCGTTTACCGTTTTTGCTATCTTGCGTGATTCTCGAGATCTTGGGGGGTAGGGGGTACCCGCCCACCGTCAAAGCGAAGGTGGCTCAGACCCCCGTCAAAGCAAAGATGGCTCACACCCCCGTCAACGCGCGTGCTAATATTGATCTAGAATACAACGACAGAATTTCACATCCGGAATCCTCAAAGAAGTCTCCTAGTGCGAGCACCCGACAAAACTCGTGCTCTCTTAGCTTTTAGAAAAGCTTGAACGCTCGGCACAAAATCTGGATGCAATACCAATAGGGTATTTAATCAAGTTCACTTCGCGCTTCTCTATGGCTTCATGTTTTCCACCGCCCAAAGCCATCGTTCAACTCTCAACTGCAATGTATAGCACAAATAGCAAAATAGTATAGCTGTCTTGTCTTGGGGTGTGAGGATCAAAATTAAGAAAGCACTTTGAATCATTATGAAAATATTTGTTACTATTTCCACCACTTTGCTTCACGCCCATCAGGTGTCCATGACAAAAGTTGACTTCGATGACGTCTGCTCGAGACATGGTTTGCACACGGCTTGCTGCCATTGTGTCGTCACCTTTTGAGAGCCGGAAAACCTGGGAGCACAATACAAACGCATGGGATGATGCACATTAGCACGCAACAGAATAAGATAAATAAAAAATTGGCAGCCACATAGGCGGATCCAGGGGGAAGGGGGCACATGCCCCCCCACCGACCCTTTGGCGCCCCCTGAAATAGTCACAGCGCCCTCCTGAAAGGTCGAGGGAGCCCCCTTGAAATGTCGCTTCTCCCCAGGATGCTAAAATCGGCGCCCACCGAAAGGATTTGGCGCCCACCTGATAAGTTTTGCCGGTCAAAACTGGCGCCCCTAGCCTGGATGGCGCCCCCCCGGGAAGGTGCCCCCATAGGAAATCCTGGATCCGCCTATGGGCAGCCACAATATTTTCGTTTAGAGAGGGCACTTCAGCCGCGGGGCAACATTTTAGCAAGTGACTGCCATTTCATATGCTGTGGCTAATCATTCATGATACACTGATTTGTAGAATGATTGGACTAGAATAGAATAGCTTAACCCCAAGGGCTCTAATCATGAGGGTTTGGATACCACAGACCGCACCATGACTTATACACAATTTGAAGGTCATCGTATCTTAGAGCATACATCACAAGAAGGAAAGTTATCGGGTACAGAGGACTGATCTTACCTGCGACCCAAATTTCCTCTGTCCTTGGGATGAGCTATTCTAGGCACTTCTGATGATCTGCCTCTGGTGTTGGTGAGGTGGTTGCTGGGAGGTGGGACTTGGCGTCCAGCATGGGTGTACAATGCTGATCCGCCTCTGGTGTTGGTGAGGTTGCTGCTGGGAGGTCGGACTTGGCGTCCAGCATGGGCGTACAGCGCTGATCCGCCTCTGGCATTGGTGTGGCGAGTACTGGGAGGTGGGACTAGGCATCCAGCTGGGTCGTACCACATCATTCCACCTCTGATGTTGATGATGTGGCTGCTGGAGAGTGAAGCTGAGCTCTGGGAAAGAAATTAAAGAATTTCAAAGATCGTTTTGAATAGTTTTGTGACACATTACATTTTTTATTCACTTCTGACTCAGTTACACTTCAAACTTTCTATACCCATCCCCTGTGATAGTAACAAGGAGCCCAAATTGGACAGGTTTTGGTCCCATCAGGTTGAAGTTTGACTGGTCCCCTTACTTTTTTATGGTGGCAACGCTTAGGGCTGAAACAGTGCCGAAAATCGAAAACATCACAAAGCATCATTATTATTGACAGAAAAAGAAAGTTAAGAAAAGTAAGACAGATAAAAAGTACCACTGAAACCTATTTCTGTGTGATATATTATGGAAATGCAAGTGTTTTTAATACTGGCATCAATGATAATTCATTTAACAATACTCCTTGGAATTTGAATTCAAACAAAGAAATCAGTGGGGGAAACTGTGGTCAGCGTTCCCAAGAATGGCTACGTTCCCAACAATGGGATCAATGACCCATATTTGGAAACGCATTTTCCATTGTAGATTCAAATTGGAATTTCAGACACCTTGAAACGAATAAAGGCGTATATCTACCGAATTATTTCAATATGTCAGTTTTCCGGACGAAATATGAATGGTGGCCATAGGCAGATCCAGGGGGGGCGAAGTGGGCACTTGCCCCATAGGCGGATCCAGGGGGCAAAGGGAGTTCGTGCCCCCCCCATCGACCCTCGGCGCCCCCTGAAATGGTCACGGCGCCCCCTGAAATGTCGCTTCCCACCCCCTCCCCAGGATGCAAAAATCGGCTCCCACCAATAGGATTTTGCGCCCATCCGATAGGGTTTTCCGGTAAAGAATGTCGCCTCCGGGAAGGTGTCCCCCGATCGGCAATCCTGGATCCGCCTATGATAGCGGCCCAAGGGTAAAGGCCTACCCGTGTAAGCAGCAGGCTCAAAGGAGTAGAAGGAGGCATAGGCGGATCCAAGTTTATTTTCGAAGGGGGGGCATCATCCGAGCAAGGGGTGCCAAAGTCTATCACAGAGTGCCCAATTCTCACATCCAGGACTTATTGGGGGGGGCGAGGGGCTCAAGCATCTCCCGCCATTGCCTTCGAACAGTCTCCGCGTATGTATTTACTGCATGCACCTTGATATCTTGAGGGAGGAACTTGAGACCCTAGGCAACAAATATTGGTGGGCGCAAAATCTTATCGGATTTTTTCATCCTGGGGGGCGGTGGGAAGCAACATATCAGGGGGGCGCCGTGACCATTTCAAGGGGCGCCAAGGGTCAATGGGGGGTTGCGCCGAGGGTCAATGGGGGGTTGCGCCAAGGGTCAATGGGGGGGGGTTGCGCCAAGGGTCGATCAGGGGAGTCGATGGGGGGGCGCCGAGGGTCAAGCGGGGGAACGTGCCCCTCTTTCCCCGCCTGATGGAACTGCCTATGAATGAAGCACCCCAGTAGAAAATATCGAGTTGATGCATCGGCACACCATAATTCGTCAAAACACTACGGAATAATTCAAACAATCTTGGGGACATAAACTAGGGGATCTAAAAACTTTCTGATACAAATCAATATAAAAAAGCCTAGAAGATGCGAAAATACCACTTTTAAGCACTACTTACTTCCTAAACAGACGAAAGGCACGGTTTTCCTCTATTTCCTCATTCGTCGGCACATGGTGAGCAGCAACTGTGTGACGCCAAGAAAAAATACTTTTGCAGTCTACAATTTTGGAATTTTGTTTTTATACTTCTATTTTCCATTGACTTTCCCTGAAAATTATCTAAAAAAACAATACCTGTCTGGCTTCACAGTTTCAGAGCAATCTTTTCATCGTTCTTTACCGTTGGGGCTGGATCGCACAGTTTAGAGGAATATTTGAGGGAGCGTTCAAAGACAGATTTTCTAATTCAAAGTAGAACTCCCCTCAAATTTTAAGAAGAGTTAAAATTGACCAGGTAGAAAGATTCCCCTTACCTTTTCTAAGCTCCTGTTGTGTTTTCTGAAAACATCGTTCCGCGCGTTCCCATCCTTGGGAACGTGCGTTTCCATTTATGGAACAAGCGTTCCCAAATATGGGTCAATATGCCCATTATTGGGAACGTAGCTATTCTTGGGAACGCTGACCACAGTTTCCCCCACTGAAATAAGGCAGGAAAACCACATTATAGAAATGTAGGTAACCCCATTGAAGCCAATGCTGCCCCAGTCACATAATTTCCTCTCAATTTTGGGCAGAATTTGAGCTGCCCAAATCACCTTGTCTAGTTTCATGCCGAGTTCTGCTGACATGCAAATAGTTTAACATGTAATCTGAGCTTGTTGGGCTTAAACTGAATTCAAACTTCCGACAAGCATCAAACTTTGAATAGATCCCCGGCACATAAAATAGGCACATAAAAGAGGCATAACTTAACACATCTGATCTTTAGTGTGTTGTTATTATGGAATTGTAATAAGTGATCGCCTGTGTTTGTGGTTCTGGTGCTGAAGGTAAAGGGGCCAAATAATACTAATTGGTTGGTCAAAAGTACTTTTAAGCAAAACACCAAGTTTTAAGTCTCTAAATAGTTCAGCCACAGAAAAAATGTAGGTAGGGAATTTGGTAGGAAGCGTAAGCTGATACATCAGCAAAAATTATGTGTGAGAGCCTTATCTTACCTGTGATCCTGCAATCCTGGAGTCGATTCTGTAACGGCTGCTCACACGCGCGGCAGCTGCACAGATATTTCAAGTGGTTTTACCGTTTGCTCCTACCACTACTGGAAAATCGCAGAACAACACAATAATATATAATAGAACAACGCAGATGAGGGCACGATGCATCCACATTATAGAAATCATTATAAAAATTATAAAAATCATCCAAAGCAATAGAGAGAGTAAATGCATCCATGGTATCACATCGCACGGCATTTGCGACGCTGGGACGCGGCGAATTAACATGTAGAAGCTTCCCGCGCTCAGAAGTAAGCAAAGAGCAAAATAATGATATTAAAAGTTTGAGAAAAACTATTTAAAAAATATCCATATTAATACAACATTTTAGTTGACATTCGCTATTATTTAAGTTCAAATTTCCAAAAAAATAGTTTTAAGGTGGGTGAGGATATAAATCTTTGCTGGATTTTGATAGTTTTAGTCCTTATTATCCCTTTCATTTCCGAAAAAAACTATATTAATACAGTGTTTTCCCTTAAAAGTATTATTTTGGCTGTTCAAAATTGTATTTTAAGCCCTAAAATTGCATAGAGAAGGATATTCAAATGGAATTTAGCATTCTGTTCTGAAGTGGCGCAACCTAGTGTCTCTACTAGCCGTGCAAAAACCCCAGGCAAGAAAAACTTTTGTCTCCAGCTTCAAAAACGCCTTTAAAAGCTATATTTTATGAGGCGCCGGCTTCCCAGTAGCCACCCATACTGCCGCTGCACCGCGCACCCAGAGCCCTCGCCTATACTGGCTCTCAGCCAACTCTACCCTGACGTCACCGCTGCCCGACTCCTCGCCGACGCGCTGACTCACCGTCGCCGCCGACCGCTGCTAGAGATCTGCACGGACTAAATCAGTCACCATCATCCAACTTCCGAATATACAAACTATATATTTTTTGAGATCCGTACAGCCTCAGAAGTATTTCTATCTGGTTTTTAGAGCTCTGCCCGGGTTCTAAAAATTCATCATCCAACTTCAGTCTGCAACAACTCATCTAGAACTTCAAGTTTCTTCAACCTATCTTCTAGTTCGCCGTTTTCTTCGAGTTATCAGCCAATTTCTTCACTTCAAGACCACCCGTTACCTCTTCGAAAAACAAGTTTTTCAACGCTTCCAGTTACTTTTCAAAGCTTCTAGAGATTTTTCAACGCTTCCTGTTATTTTTCAACGCTCTCAATAATTTTTCGACGCATCGATAAATTTTTCAACGCATTCCTCTAGCGTCATCTGAACTTCGAGTTTCGTTTCAACACTGCATCCGCCATCAGTCACCGCTTCAAAACCACAAGTAAGGTGCATCCTTACCATTTCCTTGAAAACTGTTGAATCTTCATTACTTTTTTGTTAATTTTGATAGCAACTGTTAGAAATTATGGCCACTACCGCTGATAAAGTCTTCATTGACACCATGCCGGACATATCAATGGAGATCCGAGTGCAAAGTTTAACTCAGCACGTTAGGTCATTTTCCGGCGAAAGCTCTAATAAATTTCATGATTGGGCTCGGGACATGGATTCTATTGCCATCTCCACCGATGATTCGCGAATGTTAGTCTTGGCTACCCGAACTTTGAACGGACCAGCAGGTAAATTCGCCTGCCGATTGATCTCTGAGAATCCCAAACTAAAATGGCTGGACCTACGAAAACAACTAAGGGACAGGTATAGCGATCTGAAAGACCCCTGCTGTGCCCGGGAGAAGTTGCAGAAAGTTAGGCAAAGAAAGGCGAGTTGATGCAAAATTTTGCCGAACGGCTTCAGGACGTTGACGTTTTCGACAATCCGAACATCTCTGACTCACAAACCACTTTGGTATAAATTTTTTTTTCAAAAGGGAGTTACTGACGACCGGCAAGCCAGAGCCCTTATTAGAAAAAAGTTCAATTCTCTTCAGGAAGCAGTTAAATTTGCGAGCGATCAGCAACAAACAGACCGTACATTTGAACTCTGCCGTGGTAAGCTAGATGTAGAAGAACCTATGGATATAGACGTGGTCCGTAACGACCCACAGAGTGAAAGGATCGATAAGTTAGAAAAATGTATCTCTGATGTCGGTACAAAAATCGATAAGTTGGCAAAGACCGTAGGTAAAAATCAAAGAGCTGGACCTCCCAGTCCACCTCAAAACCAACCTCAACCACATTATAGACGTCCATATCAGGGACAACCTCCAAATCAACGCCAATTCCAGGCATCTCCCCGGAACGATCGCCAATTTCAGCGACGACAGCCAAACCAGTGGCCCAGGCAAAACCAAAATCAGCCTCCAAGAACTTATTTCCAGAGTCAGCAGAATGCTCCACCCAACATTAGACCAAATGATCCACCTCAAAAGTTCCAATGGACCCCTGATGGTCGTCCCATTTGCGCATATTGCCAAAAAGTGGGACGTACCCAACGCGTCTGTAGGGCAAAACAAGCCGCATTCTCTGGCGCTCAGCAGCCGGAAAACTGAATGGTCCATCTGTTGTAGGGACTGAACAGACGGAAACCATAGATCCCCCAAGTCCCAGGGACAATATCGCTCGAATCTTCATAAAGCGTGATGCTCCAATGTTTTGGATTCATCTAGGTAATAGAAAAACATACACTCTTGTAGACACAGGTGCTGACATTTCTAAAGTATCACAGGAGTTTTTCGATAAAATCTCATCCAAACATGTATCTGACTTCTCTAAAAATTGCGCTCCCCTTGAGTCTGTCACTGGACATAAACTTAAAAATTTTGGTACAGTTGTTCTTCCAGTTGAGATTTCAAAATTTTGCCGGAAATTCAAATTCCAAGTAGGCAAAGGTCTAAAACATGCTTCCATCCTAGGCAATGATTTCCTAAGTGAGTTTAGTGTCAAGTTAGATTTTGGAAAGAAAACTATGAATATTCACAATCATGTCATTCCTCTACGCCCTCAGCACTTGAATTGCCAATCAATCACATCCCTAGTACGACTACCCGAGAACACAACTATACCCGCTCAGTCATATGTAGAAGTGCCTGCGTATGTAAATCGCATCCAGTTGATCGATCAGGATTGCGTAATTCGACCATTGAGCAACACACCATACTTTTGTGATGAACCTGGCCTCATACTGCTCAACGCAGTTAGTAAGCCGAATCAAAAAGGTCACCTCCCAGCCGTGATAGTAAATACTACCACTCGTGACCACACTTTGCCTTCCAGACAAGTCATAGGACTTGCTGAAGTGCTTGATGCATCTGACATCAACGCCGTCCAAGAGAGTGAAACAAGTGAAACAAATGAACCAAGTAAGCTAGTTAACGTAGCTTCAAAAGTTGAACTGGATCCAGCTATTGTGACGTAGGGTTCGGTGGAAAAGCCAATGGAAGTATTTTTACTAAATTTTCATTATAATATAACATATGTTTGAAGTTAATAAAGTTCCGAAAGAACACCTCCCCCTTTGTCGCAAATATTTCGGGAGATGGGTAGCATGGACAGGCACTGGATTGCACACACAGAGAACCAACAAATATTGCAATGAACATGACAGCACACGAAATAACGAGCCGGACATGCATAAAAAGGGGCAAGTTAAGTGCCAAAAATATAAATCCAAGTGGTGGCCAAAATGGGTTATTGCTAACCTATATTCTATTTTTCAGTGATTTTGTTTTGTAAATATGTTCATTGTTGTTGTCGTTTCCAGTTTGATTCATTTGATTCAATTAGTTTCAAAGTATCATAATTTTTAATGTTAGAATCTGTGGTGCTCCCTCCCAACTAATCCACATAGAAGTGGTACCTCTGACCGTCTACATCTCCCTTTTTATTATTGCGGCTCTCTACATTTTCCCCCTTCCTTGTTACTGGATGGCTTGCAACAAACCTTCATTTATATTCGGCGTTAAGTTCGTATCAATACCTCAAAGTGCAGTTCCAATCAATATCTCTATTGAAACCCTCAAAGTCCAGTTCCATCAATGAATTCACAAAAGCCCTCTAAACTCAAGTGTTCTGTTGAACCTGGCAATAAAATATCTAAGTCTCCTCCTGTCGATCCTCAATACATGCCCATTATCGCAATGAACACATGTCTGCCCGGTATACTTGCTCGTCCTTGACTATCCTTTCTACCCTATCGTGCGTGGCACAAACTTAATAAATACAAATAATAAAAGTCCGGAAAACATTGAGCCAACAGCGATGGTAATGGCTGGGCCAGCCATTCCCCAGATCGGCACCATGGTGTACCGACCGCTCCCAATTTTCAGGCGTTAACATACAGTGCGGGGGCGTCCCAGGCCGCATCTGCTTCCAAGGGATTCGTCAGGCTAATCCTGGCAGCCGACAGGGTCGCCACCCTGCCGGAACTGGGTAGCCGCGCCGCTACCCAATTGTCTCCCCTACATGATTCTGAGAGGAAATCGGGCTAATCCCGATACTATCAGGGCCTGTCCTGATAGGGTTGGCTAGGTCTACATCCAGCCAACCTCCTCTATCGCTCTCTCATTCCTTCGGACTTCTGCTTCGGCATAACCACGGCTACGTCATAACTACGGCTACGACATAACTACGGCTACGACATAACTACGGCTACGACATAACTACGACATCAACCTGGGTATTAGCGCCAACATATAGTTCATTCTAAGATGAACTATATGTCCCCTTTCTGACGCTAACCCCTTCCCTAGGGGGTCCGTCACCGCTCCTAGGTCTTCGGACCGAGATCGTCATCCCCCGGTGTCATCCTCTTCTTCATCATCTTCATCATCTTCTTCAAAATCTGCCCGTGACAACAACAATAAAATTTGCGCCCATGGTAAATCCTGAAGGGGTTGTACACACCAGTTACGTCCCGCGAGCCAAAATGGAAGTGTGGTGTAATACCGTCATTCTTCATCACCTACTTATCATTCATCATCACCATCGCCGTATCATCTTCACCAATAACTCCCTCCGGTGGAGCCGAATCCCTGGGAAGGGGGCATCTTCTCTTATTTTCTGCTCTATATCTTGCGCCCTCCCTAACGCACCAGGGATTGACATGCCAAGGATGTCGTCACCTATCCCCCTTTCATTCCCCGTCCCAAGCTAGATGGAAGGGTCATCTACACTTGGGGGCCCAGATTTTTGAACGGGACCAATCTTTGGACAACTCGCCGGAACTCAATAATGCGGAGCCCTGGATACTCTGCAACAGAAGAAAAAAATAGACACTGCGGTATCTTGGGAGTAAAATGATAACTTGTACGTCTACACCCCCAGTCATGGTGTCTATCGGTCCTTATACTAACATCCATACAATTTAGTCATTATCATTCAACGGGGATGATACAAGAATATCATCATCATCGAGCGAATGATGACTTCATTCGTTTGCCCATTCTTACTATCCCCCTTTAAATGACTGGAATCCCCATTCTAGACAAATTTCCTCCACCCTCCGATATACGACGTCCAAATTATCACCTCTAGGGAAATCCCAGGCAACAATCCATAGAATACGTTAAACGTCCCGTTACTGTAGGGAAGGGAACCATTAATTTGCAACAATGCTATGATTAGTTATCGAGTTCTTAGCAGGCCGCCAAGATTGTTCCACAATTTCCGCCCCAATTTCAATCTCCTAATCTTATCAGTCGCCACGCGGGCTCGCTCATCTTCATCTTGCGATCCTATCTTTTGCTTGATCTTAATCAATACCCTCGTGATAGTCGTCACTTCTATATACGGGCAAGTATACCGGCTCCCTAATATTTTAACTTCCTTACGTCAGCTTTATATAATCTAATGGTTATCACCCATTGTAAGATTCCAGCTCTCAGTTTTCTATACTAAAGTTCTATACTCTCTTCTTACAAAAAAATAATCGATATTAGCGAGAGCAACCTAATCTATTGATAGGCTATTCACCACTCAACATATCCTTACTGTGATTGTATACTCCTTACATTATGATTTACTTTAGCTCATTTACATTAAACTCAACAGGGCGATGGTCCGAAGTCTCGATGTGATCTCTGTGGGCTGTAAAGTATTAACAGTAGATGCCATATCAACCTCCGCCGCGGTAATCAATCATAAATATAGGGAAATTTACGTAATGTCAGAACTAAGTAAAGACTTGCGCTGAGTAGGAAGTAGCTTAATATTCCCAGCCTTCATTCACCTCAATTTCTATTATCAATATACTTCAATTTCCCTTTTCCCTATAATGTGTAAATATATAATAAACAAATATAAACACAAATGAGCTTCAAATAAACAAATGAAGGCTTCTAAGAAAAACGACAATAATTTATTCCGATGTGATCATCACTGTTCATGCCTATGTACACTCTGAATTTTCGTGCGAGGATACGAAGCAGCAGATATAGGCCGGAAATAAAAAGAATAGAATAGAATATGGGATAGAATGAAATATCAGAAAAAAACAAACTTCAATATCATTTACAATTCTCAATCATTTACAGTAATCAATCAATTGCATCATCAATGTTCATTCGCCGTTTGGTATGTTCGAAAACGCCTGAAGATCAAGCATTTACGTTAATGATGAGAAGTAAAATTAAGAGAGAGAGAGAGGAAACATATTTTACTATCAGTTACACCATTACTGTGTATGCAAAATATCAGCGGAGATTTAAATTTTATATGACATGACCCATCATATCACATGAGAAAGTGTTATCCATTTTCGGTTATTAACCAAAGATACAGAGCTGTAAAAGGGGGCTGATAAATGCTATTGCAAAAACATGTATAGTTGTGTGTACCTGTTAACATCCAAAATTGTCGTGTATTAAAATTAAATAAAGGACACCTAAAGGATCTTATATAAAGAATGGTTAAACTTATGCATTTAGTATGGATAAGCATATCTATCTCCGCTAATCTTTGTCATGATTCTTCAAAGGATCTCGTTCGGACTTCCTCCACAAGAAGATATTGGGGGTCGGAGCTTTCGTACTGTATTACAGTGCTTCGTCAGCGATGATCGTTCGGAATATAAGGGGGATAAAAAAGGCACAAGAGAACACACAGTACAAAAGTTGAGCTCAGAAAAAACATGCGACATCAATAATCTACACGTGACAGCAATAAACCATTGATTTCCTAGAGCGACCTAAGAAATGATAAATACATTAAAAGGTAAAGTTTTAAAAAACGCATCTTTAACATGGAAACGCTAGAGTACTAGGGTTAGCAAGAGAGGGAGGGGGTTTAAGACAGCTACAATAAAACACGCAATACTCGCAATACTCACTTATTAATTATATAAAAGATGGGGAAGCCATAAAAAGGGGGATAGAGAACAGGAGTGGAGAGGGGGCGGGGGAGTTAAATGTTACAATAAAAACACACAACATTCACTTATTTATGGTAAGAAAATCCAAAGCTATAAAATACCTATTATCGATTCCATATAATGCAAACTTTCGCTTATATATGATACGAAAAAGGAAACATTATAAAATACATATTATCTAATCAAATATAAAAGACACTATTATTTAAGCATTGTCAAAATATAAATCAGTAAAGCCTACGATGCATCATGTAAAAATGCAATAAAAACATTAAAAAACACTACGATCGAACATTCACATTACACAATATCAAGAGGAGCTTCCATCCTAGGAACAGGCCCGACGAATTATAGGAAGCCATCTATCGTTTAAGAGAGAGCCTGAGTTCCTATTTACACTGGCATCATTAGGAGAGACAAGCAGAATTTGTCGACGTCCACGACTTTGGATGTAGGCCGATTCTATAAGCAAACGCATCTGGTGGTGGGCTGCGTGGTTGAGTATCTTGACTTGCGAGAAGGCTGGAGTGCACTGCCGGTGCTCACTGAAGGCTGATGCCTTCAGTTTGGTTGCTGACCTCCTCGACCTTTCGATCCGTAACTGTCATGCTGTGGTTCAAGACGGCGATAAAGAGAGGTGGTTCCGTCAGACTTCCGGCCTGGCCATGGGAAAAAGTTACTCACCGGTAGTAGCCGATTTGTTCATGGGCCAATGGGAAAACAACCTCCAGTCCCTAGCTGCTACCTGCGGTGTCCACGTCTACAGCTTCTGCAGGTATGCAGATGATTATTTGGTACTTCTCGAAGGTGATGATGCCTCAGTCAGAACTTGGGTGGAACTACTTAACAGCAAAGATCCTAGTATCAAAGTGACTAAAGAATTTGAAGAAAACCGCACAATTCCGTATTTGGACATACTAATAACGAGAGCAGACAAGACATTCGTAACATCAGTGTACCGCAAAGCTTGTGCCACAAACCAAGTGCCTGCATTCCAATCCTACACGGAAAAGCGATACCAGAGATCCGCCATCAGATCAGACTGTATTCGAGCCTTAAGATACTGCTCCAGGAACAGTGACTGCAACAAGGAACTAGAATTTATAAGCAAAAAGTTCTGCCAACATGGCTACCCCCGGGAATTCATAGACTCGGTGATAACAAAAACAAGAAAAGATCTCAAACTCAAGGCTCGTGCTCTTCCCGCGCCTCCCAACCCTGACGACACCAACAAGCCTTCCACCCGCCTCTCTGTGCCGTTTGCAGGACACGACTTCTACCAACTCAAAAGAGAAGCCAACAAGATCGGCATAGAACTGGTGTCCAAACCGCTGCGAACCGTAGGATCTTTGGTGTGCAGCAAGGCTAAGCACCAGCTGCCCACTTCACAGAAAAGCAACGTGATATACCTCATCGAGTGTTCATGCAAAGTAGGAAGGGAGAGCGTCATTTACATCGGTGAAACTGATCGAGAAGTACAGTCACGGATTCAAGAGCACCGCAACAGCTGGAGAGGACAAGTGCCCTCCAAACTGAAGGCATCAGCCTTCAGTGAGCACCGGCAGTGCACTCCAGCCTTCTCGCAAGTCAAGATACTCAACCACGCAGCCCACCACCAGATGCGTTTGCTTATAGAATCGGCCTACATCCAAAGTCGTGGACGTCGACAAATTCTGCTTGTCTCTCCTAATGATGCCAGTGTAAATAGGAACTCAGGCTCTCTCTTAAACGATAGATGGCTTCCTATAATTCGTCGGGCCTGTTCCTAGGATGGAAGCTCCTCTTGATATTGTGTAATGTGAATGTTCGATCGTAGTGTTTTTTTTAATGTTTTTATTGCATTTTTACATGATGCATCGTAGGCTTTACTGATTTATATTTTGACAATGCTTAAATAATAGTGTCTTTTATATTTGATTAGATAATATGTATTTTATAATGTTTCCTTTTTCGTATCATATATAAGCGAAAGTTTGCATTATATGGAATCGATAATAGGTATTTTATAGCTTTGGATTTTCTTACCATAAATAAGTGAATGTTGTGTGTTTTTATTGTAACATTTAACCCCCCCGCCCCCTCTCCACTCCTGTTCTCTATCCCCCTTTTTATGGCTTCCCCATCTTTTATATAATTAATAAGTGAGTATTGCGAGTATTGCGTGTTTTATTGTAGCTGTCTTAAACCCCCTCCCTCTCTTGCTAACCCTAGTACTCTAGCGTTTCCATGTTAAAGATGCGTTTTTTAAAACTTTACCTTTTAATGTATTTATCATTTCTTAGGTCGCTCTAGGAAATCAATGGTTTATTGCTGTCACGTGTAGATTATTGATGTCGCATGTTTTTTCTGAGCTCAACTTTTGTACTGTGTGTTCTCTTGTGCCTTTTTATCCCCCCTTATATTCCGAACGATCATCGCTGACGAAGCACTGTAATACAGTACGAAAGCTCCGACCCCAATATCTTCTTGTGGAGGAAGTCCGAACGAGATCCTACGAAAATCGACTCCACAGTATGGCCTTTAAATGATTCTTCAATATCTTAACATGCACGGAAGTACCTGACAAAAATGTTCATGACTCTAAATTTGAAGAAAATGTGAAAACAGGCAAAGAAGCTGGAAAATATTTTTCACTTCACAATTGCTGCTAGAAAGGCCACTAACGATCTGTTTTTCTATACATGTGTTTGATTCTCTCAAAAAATATTACGCATTGGTAAACATCATAATATGTGGTGCAGTGTAATTTCCTCAAACCTTTTTATGATCCAACTTATGCAGAGCCGCCCTGTAATACATCTGTACATCGAACATGCTACAGCTCATGGTCACCGCTGCCACGGCCTGCCGTCGCAGCCGCTGCCGTCGACGCTGCGTCGGCAAATTCTCTCTGGCTCACCGGCGGACGCTGTGACGTCACAGGGCACCGAGACACTGTCGCGTCTGTATGACCAAATACAGCTATGTAGAAGGGGTTACAGGTGATTATACATATACGATGCATCCTGAAGGGATACGTTGCAAAGAATTAACCAAAGGTATTATCATAAGTTTTCGACACGATATTAGATACTCTCCTATTAATATCGAAACGACCATCGCCTCCGTTTCACTTTCACTTACGCATGTTAATCTTCTCGATTTCTATTGAATGATAACCAAGGTGATTTACATTACTTTACCTTTCACATACATTGAACGTTACACTTTTTTTAATCTTTCTCACATATAAATACATCCCGTTTACTTAACCCTTGCCCCGGTGGCGGGTACGAGCCACCTTCGCCCTGGTGGGGGGCTAAAAAAGACACCCCACGATCTCGAAAACTAAGAGAGCTAGAAAAAGTTCAAAACAGCAATCGAAAGCTCTTCGAAAATGATATCGAAAATACTTCGGTCATTTTTCTTGTCAGGTCAATATCAAGGTCACCAGAGGTCAAAATAGGTCAAAATCGCTAATATGAGGTGTACTAAGAAAACCTCATATATCTCAGAAACTATGATAGCTAGAAACATTTTTCTATCACCATTCGAAAGCTCTTGAAATGCGCTTTCATTTCAATGCGATTCATTTTCGTGTCAGGTCAATGCCTAGGGAGCTACAGGTCACTAAATATTGGGCATATTCTTGGGAATGCCCATAGCCACCCATGCATAAGGGCGTTTACTTTTTCGCTAATAGCTTCCAAACCAAACAAGATACAGCCATAGTTTATGCACCATTGCAATCTTCTCGTCAATACGAATCGAATGATATATGATATTGCTATGCCAGGTCAAATTTAAGAATTTGACCTGACCCAGGTCAACGGTCTGACCCAACTTGACCTGGTATAGTCATGATGTATATCATTTGACTTCCAGTGACTATACAAACACTTTGGTGACAAAATAAAAAACTCTATCTTAGTTTATTCAAATTTTATAGAGGAAAACACCAAAAATGCTTATTTGACCTAAGGTGACCTTTTAAAGGTCACAAGTCAAAAATTTGGCAACAGCTTCAGAAATGGGCTAAGAGCAAGTCGCAACCGATGTTTGAAGTTGATTCCATCCATACTTACTGAGAAAAGCTCATTTCGTGATTTCCCCATGTATTGACAATGGGGAGGTCATGCTCTGCACATGACCTTAGGTCACCAATATCAAAAATCCCGGAACAAATGTTGTAGCTCCTGGTGGGCCCAATATGTGGTATGAGTTTCAACTTGATCGATTAACCGTTCTTTTAGTTATGCGGTCCTAAGTATTTTTTGAGGTGAGGTCACTTCACCTGGCCTGGTGACCTGACCTGATATGACCTTGAGCCAAAATTTTCAGGAAAGATGTAAAAATGATGAAGGAACAGCTAGACCAAGTTTGGCGGCGCTGCGCGCCGCTCGTTTTTGGTCACTTCGGAAAAACCCGAGGGGGGTCTAAAAAGACCCCCCACCCGGGCGAAGGTTAATACTCATTTTGACTTATGAAGTTCTGATAATAAGGGGGGTTATGTAACATTTAAATGCAATTGGAGACAGATTTTCTCATCAATGGCATCATACTTTAATTATATCAATATTCGAGCTAATAATTTCAACGTACTATTCTCATTCCTAAAACGTCGACGGCGATCACGAGATTCAGCCTGCCTATGCGCGGTCCCATTTCACCGGAATCTTGCCGACGAAATAACACACATGAAATAAAAATATTGCTGGACTTGCCGGTCTTCCTATGCGTGTGGAAGTGGGCTCGTGCACCCTGCGTTTTCCAGGTTTCTGTTACTTGGCAGTGCCCTGGGCAAAATTTGTTGGAGGGTAGTCTCAAAATATTTACCAAGAAGCTTAAACATCCAAATTGGCAACACTAATGTTACAACAATTAGCGTAAAAAGAATACAGCTCTAGTTTATTAATGCAACATAAATGGTTAACTTTATCATCTACTCATTATTATTCTGCACTGTTTTCAACGTAATTAAAGTAATTATCAAGTCTAATGAAATGCAAAGAACGACAGGCAGAAATTTACTGGGTAAATGCTCCTCACTATTTCAAAATTTAACACACTATCACAGAATTTAACAAATAACTCATTATTTTGGAAGGGAGGCTTATGTCATTGGCGTGTGGTATTGTGCAATAAATGTTTCCCCTCCTTGGGGCCCCTTCTACGTCGTTTTTAAACCTTAATCATGTAGCTAAATTACCGTTACTAATTGCAATGCGTGCACATTATATTAATATTACCTTTTCAATCAATCTTTTTTTTATAAATTTTGTTCAAGTTGTTCCTGGTAAGGCTGCTGGAGTCGGAGTCTCACTAAAGTCATCAAGGGACTTGTCACGGAGACCCCGACCCCACCACCCGAACGAGCAACTCCCTCAATGGAGGGTTAATTTAGAAGCCAAAGTTTAACGTCCCACAAAGCACAGGGACGGCCACCCCGCTCAGGTCACCCTCTCACCAGTCAGTTGCCAGCCGACCTGTACGTCGGGTAAACTATTGAGCGCCGGAGCGTCTCAGGGGAACCGATCCCAAGCCTGGACATGCACTGCCACTGCATGCTTCTGAGCAGCGGGCCGGAGCCCAACGCTCTACCAACTGAGCTACCGGGGCGGCAAATTTATAATTTGTAATTATATTATTAATTTAATTAATTATAATCATCACTATGTGATTATCAGACCAGGAACCACTGCAGAGGGAGTGCTGAGGCTGGTTGAAGGGGCAGAAAATGGAAACAAAAAGAAAACAGGTCAGACTCTCACCCGCAACACTAAACCATCCAATCCTCCTCCAACCTTGGTATCCGAGCCGTCAGCTACTGGCTCCCAGGACCAAGCTTCACATGCTCAGAACCATGAAAATGTGATTGGTGCTGCTGATGCAGGTAATGATCAGGCATATGCAAGAGTACTGAGGTCAAGTGCAGGAAGGGAGGAGACCATGGTGGCTGCTAGTGCTAAGACAAATGAGGAATGGCACAAAGCTGGCCCCTCCATTGGAGGTAGGCTACGGGGTGCCACGAGACAGGAACGAGCTGCCAGTGATCATGCATCTCCTATGCAAATCACGAAAAGGCAAGACCTGGTGTAGTTTCCTTGAACTGGTGTAGTGCCACCTTGACTGGGCATTCTGAGAGGGTGGCGCAGTCTGAGATTGTTAAGGCTGAGGCTCTGGCTGTTGTCTTGTTTACCTTTTACCAGACAAGGGTCTAGACAGACTCAGTTATGCTGAAACTCTCCCAGACAGCCTTGGGTCTTCTCTGCCAACGTGCTATTGGAGAAGCACCCACCGTCTGTCGAGTAAATGTTGCGAGCGAATGGATGAGTGATGAACTTGAGCACAAGTTCTGTCTTAACCTGGGGGGCCGCGGGGGCCGCGCCCCCCCTCGCTGGTAAGGCGCCCCCTCGACACTATGGCGCCCCCCGGGGCCCGCCTCCATTTGCTCCACGTTTGCATGCCTAACGGAAATACTGGTGCCCCGTGGTAATGATGCTGCATACAAATACATCTTGACAACCAGTCCTGTATCACTGGCGCCCCCCCCCCCATGATGCATCATTGATGTCTTTGTTTCACTCCATCAACGCCCCAAGCCACATCGTGGGCTCTTCCATCTCTTGACATCCCGCTATGTACTACCGGCGCCCCACTCTTCACTACGGGCGCCCCCATCTTCTTAAAATCCGCTCTATACTACTGGCGCCTCCATGGTGCAGCATTGATATCTCGTTCTTGCTCCAACGGTGCCCCCACGCGTCACTGTGAGCGCCCCATCTGTTGAAACCCTGCATGTACCACTGACACTCCCATGGGCATCATTGGTGTCTTCTTTGCACTCCACTGGGGCCCCCACGCTTCACTGTGGGCGCCCCCTGCTTGTTAGACCCGCTCTTTACCTCTGGCTCCCCCATGGTGCATAATTGGTGCGTTCTCAAACGGCGCCCCCATGGCCCACTGAGGGGGTTTTCACCTTTCAACAGCCCATTCTATACCACTGGTTCCCCCTCTTATGATCCAACATTGTTGTCTACTTTTAGCTTTATGGGCACCCTCCCCCGCCCCTTTCCACCATCTTTTGACACATCGGTCTGTATCACTGGCGCCCCCATGATGAATCATTGGTGCCTGTTCTTTGCCCCACCGGCGCCTTCATCTCCCGCCCTGGGCTCATCGGGAGCGTCCCCACATTTCAACAAACCGCTCTGTCTGGCGGCCCCCATGGTACACATTGGTGTTTTTCTTTCGCTCCATTGTTGCTCTCACACTTCTCTATAGGCGCCCACATATTTCTGCTGAGTGCTTGATGCATCATTGGTATCTTACTTTTTCTCCAACGGCGCCCAACTAGCCCCCCCGCCACACGGCACTAGGGGCGCCCCAACATTTGACAGCACGCACTGTGCCTCCAGCGCCTCCATGGTGCACGATAGGTGCCTATCGTTTGCTCCATTTACGCACCAACATATCACTGTTTTTGACACCCTCTTTTTTTGCGGTTGGACGCCCAACTTTCACGATTGGCGGCCCTTTTCAGCTCTAGAGCGCCCCACTGCAACATGGACCGCCCGTGTCTGCCTTTGGCCGCCCTCTTCCACATGAGGGGCATTCCAGGACAAAACGACCAAAAATATTTCAATTTGACACCACCATCTCTAAAAAATATGAAACTATGTCTCTGGGGTATTTTTGGGCCAGGAACACGCCTGTGAGAATCTTAGCCCCTCCAACCAACGGTGACCGAGTTATAGTCCGAGGCATTTTCGGGAGGTCACCTTATAGACTCATCTTTGATGCTTCATAACTCAAAAACGCATAGCCTGATTAACAAGTTTTGAATATCATTGAACTCGTCTTGAACTATGCACTATTTTGGAAAAAGAAAATTTTGAAATGTTAAACATTTTGACTTTTAATTCGTTTGACCTTTTCTTTTTCTACCTAGCTTGAACTTTTCGCAGTTGAAATTGACCTTTTAGACACCTCAAAAATTTTTTGCTTCCTAGGTTATATTCCGATAAAAAATGCGTTCTTGCTATAAATTACAAATTTTTAGCACCTAAGGTAGGTATGCAGACGGTTTTTGACCACTGCGGTAGTACAGAATATGTTTAACACCGCAAAAAAGCGATTGCTTTTGTAATCGGTTGTTTGCAATGATGCTGCATTGTCTTTACGAAATTTTAATCGTGCAAGTGTCAGAGTTTATGAGAATTAACACGCGCCCACACGAGGGGGCGAGCAACCGGCCTCCTCAGGTTTCCACAGGTAGTAAAAAAAACACCTTTGCGTAGCGCCATCGTACTTCATCTACCTCTAATTCGACATTTTTGCAACTTCTGGCAAAATAATTTAGGTCAACCGGCAGGTGGTAGGTACCGCAAATACCGTAGGTCAGCTGGCAACTGACTGGTGAGAGGGTGACCTGAGGTAGACGGCCGTCCTTATGCTTTGTGGGACGTTCAACTTTGGTTCCTTTATTAACCCTTCATCATGGGAGTTGCTCGTTTGTGTGGTGGGGTTGGGGTCTCCGTGAAAAGTCCTTTGATGACTCTAGTGAGACTCCGACTCCCAAAACTGAACGGGCAACAACTTGGACGAGGTTTATAAAAAGATAGAATAATATAAAAACAGCAGTCATTAAAAGTGATAAAAACGATACATTGCTCCGAGGGAGACGAGCACAAAGGAACTTATTAGTAATGGGCCTTGCAGCCTTAAACGAGAATATACAAAGATGTTGCGAAATTATCAATAGTTCAAACAATTATAACTTATCCTTTAAGCACCACTAACTCACACAATTACATCGTTCCCGGAGATGGAATAATAAAAAATAGAAAGCAAATCGATACAATGTGCCCCAGTGCAGCAAAGCATACGTTCGAGAGGATTCATACAATGTAAAAAAAGTATCTGAAAGGCTTTCATTCCCAGGAAGTAATTTGAATCTGCTCATACATGCGAAAAACTGTTGTCCTGAAATCATAACGCATTCAACTGGGTCACTTGAACAGGTTGCCTCACATCATATTTTTAAAAGGAAATCATTTCATAGCCGAAACGATCCCAGTTTAAATGTGGCCGTCAGATCACTCATTACTCAAGCCAAATAATTCATACCTGTATGTTTAATATTAACTTTGCATTGGACATTCACCATGACTAAATTTGCGACCATTCACGCAGCACCCATAAAAGAAAGTCTACTTCCACAGCACGACACAGTTTAGTTCAAACATAGGTATACGAAACCCGAACCTCTCTTGTTTTGTTTGCAGAGCTTTCATGAACAGTGATGGATATCTTATTTACCGCTGGTATTCTATGAGACTTTTGGTCGTTTTTCCATAATCACATTGGCGAACAGACTTTGGAGCTGTCATTGGCTATGCTTGATTGTGGAATGTACAAGAACTTAATAGCAGTGAAAAAATGTATGCGTAAGAAAAGCATTACAGGAACACAGTGGAAACCTAAATTTTTTGGCACAATAGCTGACAGAGCAGAGCCGTAGAAAAAATGTTCAACACCATTGGAATGCTCTTGTCGAGTCCGATTGGATTATATATCTTATAATTTTGTCTAGTCAAATTTCAAAATTAACCTGCTTTGACCTAGAGCCGGGCTTAGGTCTTTATGGTAAAACATATTAATCAACCTGCAGTGGCAAGTCAGACACAACTTAAAAATAAAACCTACATCGCAATTCTCGACAATTCTCAATTCTTGCAAGTTATCAAAATTTACTAATTGTCCCATGCATTTCTAATGGAAAGATTGTGACCATGACCTCGTCCCAGATGATCGATATAGAAATCCTGCTTCGAAAAATTAGCTTCCTCGGTGACCCAACTATGTGATGTGAATCTAAGCACAATAGGTTCAACTTTATCTTAGTGATGCACCTCCAAAGTTTTTTTCGAGGTTAGGTCTCTTGACCTGAGTTGGCGGGCTGACCTGGTATGACCCAGGCCTAAAATTTTGCTAGAAGCTTCAAAAATGTCGAGTTAGAGGTATATGAAGCATGATGGCGCTGCGCGAAGGTGTTTTTTTACTACCTGTGGAAACCTGAGGAGGCTGGTTGCCCGCCCCCTCGTGTGGGTGCGTGTAATCCTCATAAACTCTGACACTTGCACGATGAAAATTGCGTAATGACAATGCAGTATCATTGCAAGCAACCGATTACAAAAGCAACCCCTTTGTTTGCGGTCTTAAACGTAAGGCTGTACTACCGCAGTGGTCAAAAACCAAAAAATTCTGCATACATACCTTAGGTGCTAAAATTTAGAATTTATAGCACGAACGCATTTTTTATTGTTTTTATCGAAAGATAATTTATGAAGCAAAATTTTTTAGATGTTTAACAGGTCAATTTCAACTGCGAAAAGGTCAAGCTAGGTCAAGAAAGAAAAGACCAAACAAATTAAAAGTCAAAACTTTTTAAATTTTAAAGCTTTCTTTTTCAAAATAATAATAGTTCAATACGAGTTCAATTATATATAAAACTTGATAATCAGGCAATGTGTTGTTGAGTTATGAAGCATCAAAGCTGAGTCTACAAGGTGACCCCCCAAAAATGCCTCGGGCTATAACTCGGTCACCCTTGGTCGGAGGGGGCTAAGATTCTCACAGGCGTGTTCCTGGCCCAAAAATACCCTGGAGACAAAGTTTCAGATATTTCCTAGACATGACCCCATATTTCACGATTGGCCACCCTTTTTCAGCCCTTGGTGGAACTCTGCAACGTGGACCACCCTCATTTACCTCCAGGCGCTCTTAACTTTGTGGTTGGGCACCCTGTTTTCATAATTGATCCGCTTTTCAGCCCTTGGGTGCCCCACTGAAACATGAACTGCCCTCATCCACTTTTAGCCGCTCTCTTCTGCATGATTGTGCGCACCTTCTCCACTGTTGGCCGCTCTTGTGCAGCCTTAAAGCACCCCACTTCAACGGGGACTGCCCTCATTCACCTCTGGCCGCCTTCCGCTTTGTGGTTCGGAGCCCCTAAATCATGCTTGACCGTCCCTTTTAGCTATAAAGCGGCCCACCATAAAATTGAGCACTCTCATCTACTTTTGACTGCCCTCTAGTGCATGATTGCGCGCCCATTTTCCACCATTGTCTGCTCTTTCTTAGCCTTGGGGCACCCCACTTTTACGTATACCGCCTTCAACTTCGCTTGTCCTCTTCTTTGTATTCGGGTACCCCAATTTCACGATTGACCGCTCTTTTTCAGCCTTAGGGCATCCCACTGCGACATGGCCAGCTCTCAGCTCTGAGTGGTAAAAATTGCCCCGAGTTCTTTTAGTGTTTGTTTTGGGTATCCATCGGTGTCATTTTGCTCCATTACCAAGCAGGATCCCCCAGGGCGCGTTCATGCCCATCCGATGTGTGGTCGTGTGCCCGTCCGATATGTGGTTGTGTTGTCTATTGCGACGAGAACATGTTACAATGCAATATAGCGAACTGGTAAAAATAATGTTTCTTGTGAAGCAAATTTTGAGCACGTAGACAAATAACCCTTGAATTTGTAAAAAAAACATCTCGGATCTACTGATTACCCTGTAAGCTGTTGACTTCGATCATTTACTTATTTTCCGAGGTGTTTTTTCTGGCAGTGCCACTATTGAAAGGCTGTGTCCAGACCAAGGCCCTTAACGTAAAAGGCACGGTCATCCGACGATTCGGCCGGATCATGACGTAAGCATGTGACGTCATAATTTATCACATGCCGAGCCTCTTCATTGACTTAAACCTACGCAGGCGAATAAAATGTATATTTCACAAAATCTTCATACATAAGATAATTTTATCACCTATTGGACTTGTTCTGCTTAGCAAAATGTTGGCAATGATTTTATCATCACCTAGTCCAAGGACTGGCTCGTCCATAAGACCGACAACTCTTGGTCTTAACCACCCCCCACCGTGTGGGGCATATAAGTACCGAGGTACAAACTGAGTTTGACCGGTCACCACGATCCTGACCGAGTTGAATGCGATAGTAAGCCAGTTCAGTGAGTGAAGTTATGTAATTTGGCTGCATTGCAACGATCATAATGGGAAAAAGTTAGATTGTGTGCCGAGGCATTTTCATTAACACCCACCCGGGAGGGCCTGCGAGCCATCTTCGCCAGGGTGGGTTGGGGGTTTCAAACACCCCCTCAAACTCAGCTCCTATGCGGGATAGCAAAAAAAAAAAAACGCGAACGCTAGTGGATAGCCCATCAAAATTCATGAAGAAACTACATCAGCCACTTTTTGGCTGAGACCAATATTGAGGTCATGACAGGTCAAAGAAGTCGCATTTTAGAGTACAGTTTTTGCAGGTTTTGGACTCTAGCGTCTGACAGAGTTGAGCAGGATCATTTTTAGGCACTATTCTCTTTCTCTCGTCATGGAAAATCGAATGATGTATGATATTACTGTGCTAGGTCAAAACACAAAAATGACCTGACCCGATTTCATGGAATGGCAAAAAATCTGGGTATTTACATATGATAAGAATCTAATATTTCATAAGAGGCATCAGCTACGAAGTGAGAGGTGGATAGGATAAATTAATAATTGGTGATCTTACCTGAAGTAAGTATTTTGTGTGCCAATTTCGGGTATGATTACTAGCTTCATGAAATTCAAGTAAGAGAAATGATACGTCCTTGATATCTTGATTTTACACAAAGTACTTATTTTTTCTATTTTTACTTCTGCGTCAAGTAGCACGCAGTGCCTGTCTCTATGCTGCGCCGCAGTGTCTCGCCTGCAGTGATGCTGCACCGCCAGGCACGCACGTCGCTGGCTGACGTTTCGCGGCGGATTTTTGTGGCTGCAATTTTAGCAGGGAGAAATGCTCCGCGGCCATGGGCGTCGGAAGTGAGTGGTGTCGTGGGGACTCGACATGTGGTTTTGGTTTTCTCCCTGTTATCTGCGTGCGCTTAGGCAAATGTTTAGAAGCCTAGTGCAAGTGAAGCGCATCGGTACTATTTACTAATGCCGTAGTGACGCCCCGATGTGTGTATCCCATGCTGTTTTGTAGGTACCCACCCTATCTTGATCAACACTTTTTCCACCTCAGAAAATGCCAAACCAAGCGACTGTCTTTTTAAAATATCCGCCCAGTTGACATGGGCGGATGGCGGCACTTAACCCACTCCCCACCGGGGGCCAGCGCCACCTTCGCCCAACCGGGGGGCATCGATGGCCCCCTCTAACTCCGAAAATATGGGCGTTAGCGCAAATCTGCAAAGTGCAATAGAAAGCTCGCGTGAATTCAGTAAGTAATTACTTCACATGTTTTAGTGCTCAGGTCAATGGTTTGACCTCCAAAGGTCAAATTGGGTCAAGATCGGCTATTTTCACTCAAATATGCAATGCTTAAGCAAACTGGGCATAACTCTTATGCCATTAGAGCTATTGAGGTCTGGTAAAGTACATTTGATAGGAAATTGTCAGTCCTTTTTCCGCTATGTGAAACGTAAAGACCAGTGGTTTGACCTCCAGAGGTCACCTCGTGACCTAAGATGACCTGAGGTCACGAAAGGTCAGAAAGTAACCTTGACGTATATCAAATGAAAGCCAATGACGAGACAAACACGATGGTGTTTGTTTCAGCGCTCTAGCTTATACAGGTCAAAAGTTATTGTCAAAATACTGTTGTTGACCCCTGGTGACCTTGGATGACCTTGGAGAGGTCAAAGGGCAAATATGGCCCCTGAAATCCGTGAAAGGGTGTCCAAGAACGCTTTTCTGATCAAGCTGAGCATTTTCAATCGCTTTTGTGACTTATAGATCATAAGACAGCTTTTCCCCATGCTTTTTCAATGGGAGAGGTCACCTCGTGACCTGACCTCAGGGCACGAAATCGAAAAATCCCGGATATACACCTTGTAGACCCCGGTGGGGCCATAAAGTGTAGGAAGTTTCAAATCGATCGACTTTGAAATGTAGCTCTTACAGAGCTCTAAAGTTGAAGTGAGGTGACCTTGGTTGACCTCGTCTGATGACCTGACCTTGGGTGACCCGGGGTAAAAAATTTCAGGAATGGTGGTAAAATGATGCAGTGAGAGGTAGAGCGCTCAACCGCGGTGCTGCGCCTCTTCGTTTTTCTGCTATCCCGGAAAAACCTTAGGGGGCCATTGATGGCCCCCGGTGGGGCGAGGGTTAATGAGAATGTGACACCTTGGTAGAATCCAGGAATTCAGTGTAATAAGGAGTATTTTAGCCGAAAATGAAAACGTCCATGATTTCCCTTAAAATGTACAATGAGCTCTATATTTTTATTTTTAAAATGCTCCCCTAGGGTGAAAAACAAACCTCCTCCTGTGGATGACGCCATGATCTGGCAATTCCTGCCATATTAACCTTCGCCCGGGTGGGGGTCTTTTAGACCCCCTCGGGTTTTTCCGAAGTGACCAAAAAAACGGCGGCGCGCAGCGCCACCAAACTTAGTCTAGCTGTTCCTTCATCACTTTTACATCTTTCCTGAAAATTTTAGCTCAAGTTCAGATCAGGTCAGATCACCAGGTCAGGTGAAGTGACTTCACCTAAAAAATGCTTAGGACTGCATAACTAAAAGGAGGATTAATCGATCAAGTTTAAACTTATACCACATAATGGGCCCACCAGGAGCTACAACATATGTTCGGGGATTTTTTTATATTGGTGACCTAAGGTGATGTGCAGAGCATGACCTCCCAATTGTAAATACATGGGGAAAATCACGAAATGAGCTTTTCTCAATAAGTATGGATGGAATCAGCTTGAAACATCGGTTACGACTTGCTCTTAGCCCACTTCTGAAGTTGATACCAAAAAGTTTGACTTGTGACCTTTGACAGGTCGCCTTAGGTCAAATAAGCATTTTTGGTGTTTTACTCTATAAATTTTGAATAAACAAAGATCGAACTTTTATTTTGTCACCAAAGTGTTTGTATAGTCACTGCCGGTCAAATTGTATAAATCATGACTATACCAAGTCAAGTTGGGTCAGACTGTTGACCTATGATATTGGACTGTATTTGTGTGGATAAATGTGATAATACCTTCATATTCTCAAAATCAAAGTAGCCTAGGTCCCTTTTTAGGTTCATCTTACAATGTTGGATCTGTGACTTCTTAGAGGTTATCTGGAGCTACTTAAGCAGTTTTCAGACTTAGTTCAATAACATGCAATGCATGCAATGATGATACAGCTTTTATGTTTATACCATTGCGTTTGGATTGATATTCCAAGTCGATTGATATGAATATGAACTATGCTAGTTCAAAAAGTGATCTTGACCTGACCTGCGTTCAGGTCATTTGTGTTTGGATCTAGTATGGTCACATTATACAATTATCCGATTCGCCGTGACGAGAGACAGCGAATAGTGCCTACAAAATGATTCTAACTCAACGCTGTCAGACGCTAGAGCCCAAAAACTGCTAAAAATGCCAACTTATTTTTTTTATAAATTTTGTTCAAGTTGTTCCTGGTAAGGCTGCTGGAGTCGGAGTCTCACTAAAGTCACCAAGGGACTTGTCACGGAGACCCCGACCCCACCACCCGAACGAGCAACTCCCTCAATGGAGGGTTAATTTAGAAGCCAAAGTTTAACGTCCCACAAAGCACAGAGACGGCCGCCCCGCTCAGGTCACCCTCTCACCAGTCAGTTGCCAGCCGACCTGTACATCGGGTAAACGTTTGAGCGCCGGAGCGTCTCAGGGGAACCGATCCCAAGCCTGGACATGCACTGCCACTGCATGCTTCTGAGCAGCGGGCCGGAGCCCAACGCTCTACCAACTGAGCTACCGGGGCGGCATTTTACCTGTCATGACCTCAATATTGACCTGAGCCAAAAAGTGACCGATATAGTTTCCTCATGAATTTCTATGAACTATCCACCAGCTTTCGCGTTTCTCGCTATCCCGCACAGGGGCCGAGTTCGAGAGGGGGTGTTCACCCCCCGCCAGGGCGAAGGTAGCTCAGAGGCCCACGGGGCGCTGGTCAACTGATTCAGTTCGCAAAAACAATACTTTAAATGGGTATAGAACATAAAATTGGGCGCCCCCAGCCAGACTAAAAATGGCGCCCCCTGGTCATGCAAGTGGCGCCCCCCAGTGCTGCGGCCCCCCTAGCGAAAATTCCTGGATCCGCCCCTGACTCTGTCGTTACTTTTCTTTGGTCCTTTTAATTAAGCCACATTGCTATTGGCATGTATATGTTAATTTTCATTGCCAAATTCCTTAAATCAAGAAATTTAAACATGATAGCTTGATGCAATTCGTACATGCTCCATATCTAAATTTTGGGGTACAAGTGGAACAAGTGAAATTGCATGCGCTGGCCATCTAGCCCTGCCTGTGATCTTGAAACTAGTACTTTGCCTTGCTGCCGCTAGATGTCTTTCGTCGCCTTCAAACTGTGCGCCCACCAAGCCGCTCCTTTTGTAATAGTCACCGTCGGGGCCGCGGTAATGGTGAACGCGTCTGCGCGGCGCGTGTGCGGTGATGCCTCGTGTGAACGCGCATGAGAAAATCGCGAAATTCTTTTGTTTGGCGTCGAGACCGAGCTGCCGGACTATTAGTTCACCAAATGCCTGTGGTTGAGTGTATATTTCTTCCCTCAGCTTTAATCTGTATTCTTCCCGAGGGATATAATGGTTGTGAATCAAAGGTTATTCACCGCCTCAATGATCTCAAATGTTTCAGATAAGTAAATAAACTACATATCCCTCTCGATAATATCAATTTCATAGCTCAGTTTGCAAGTCCACTGTTCTTTTTCTACAGATATCTTAAATTGTAATAAGGTACACAGTGAAATTGTATTCACATGGGTTGCTCCGGGCTCTACCCGCGAGATTAATCTCACAGGTTAAGTTTTTGTTTTTGTTTTTGACTAAATATTTCCTTTTTTCCTTTTTCTACTCACCTCATTGAGAAGGTTCCATGAACCTAGAATCAGGTACTAATGATAACAGGCTAGATTCTAGTATTGATCAAACATTTGACCCCTTTTCTCCTGTTGAAGATAGTGAAAACATCCCTGGTCTTTCTGAATTTGAAAACATCCGAAAGTCGTGTGCTTACTATTTACCGTCTAAAATTGCGTCAACTGTATCTAATTATCACTCCTTTTTCAGCTGCATCCATCTAAATGCGCGATCCCTGCTAAATAAATTTGATGAATTTAACACATTAATGATGCAAACAACAGTAAAATGGCATTCGATATCGGTACCAGAAGCCTGGTTCTCTGACAAGATAGAAAGTGATTTTTCGATTCCCACATATAAAGGTTTCTTTCTCAGCAGACAGGACGGAAAGGTGGAGGTGTAGCGCTCTACATCCAGACAGCTCTTCGCCCAGAACAGTTAGCTTACCATGAGTTCACAACTGCGGAAACACTATGTGTTTCATGCAAATTATCAAACAACAAATCAGTAATAATTTGCCAAATTTACAAAGCACCAAATACGGACAAAAAGATTTTCATTGAAGAGCTTGATAGGTGTCTGGACTGGCTCTGTAGCTCAAATAAAACAATCTACATTACTGGTGACTTTAACTGTGATCCTTTTTCTTTAGACACTGATCACAATGTAAAGAACTTTTTTCTGACTCTGACATCGCATGGATTCCTTCCCACAGTCTCCAAAACTACGAGATCGACGCAAAATTGCAGCACCTTAACAGTCTCCTCAAATTGACAGATCTAGCAAAATCTCAAACACTGTTGTTTGTTCACAAATTTTTGACAAATCGGTTACCAAATACTTTTAATAACATATTTAGAATAACAGATCCACCAAGCCATGATATTAGGCATCAAAACATGCTGATTCACCCTTTTTCAAATAGAAACTACAGATTATTTACAATTGCTTGCAATGGACCATGGCTATGGGATGAAGTCTTCGGCAACCGATTCGGAAATATTGAGCAAGTTTCAACAAGTATAATAACAATGAAACAATTAATAAAAGATTATTTCCTAGATTCCTACCGCGCAATTTAGAACAAGTATTGCTCAAATAGTGATGTTCCCGCACTCTCTGCGGGCGGCTGTGTGTGCGGGGGCGTGGGGTCTCGTCCGCTGCGATTCGTTGGGCCTTCTCCGTGGATACTCCGGGCCACTGATGATATATAGTGCCACTGATGTCTCGTTAGGGACAACTGATGTTCCAACTCTGAATTGGTTGGGTTCATCTGGGTCCGCCCGGTCTTGTCTTGGCGGGTTGCGGCCGCGGGACCTTGCGCCCTTGCATCATTCATCGAACCATAAGCGTTATTGATAACGCATATTATACATGTCGGTGGTTCAGGACCCGGTGTCGAGTCACACTGTGGTGCTCCCACGCATGACACACATGTAAAAAAAATCATGCTCTCATTCTCAGTCGCTCGCACCTCATCATCACCCACCAAAATTCAAAACAGGTGAGTATAGACTTGACGTTTTTTCTGTTTCTGACACGACATCTGGCTCGACAACTAGACGCGCAAATCATTTATTCTCCCCGTTGCCCTTGAAGGCTGGCGAACAACAGGTTTCTCCTAGCTTGCTGGCCCGACGGGGCAACGATGCAAGGTTTGTTAAACTGATGGAGTCAGAGATGCATGTCACAGGAGATGGTCATATGGAAGCACCACTACCTCTGAGGAATCCAAACGTAGCCATTCCAAACAACAAACAGCAGGCACTCCAGAGACTGAACGCCTTGAAGAAAAGACTTCAAAAGGATCCCAGCTTTTATGCTGACTACAAGACCTTTTTAACAGACATGCTGGAGAACGGATATGCAGAGGCCGTGCCAGATGGCGAACTCCACTCAGCGAACGGGGGTGGCCAGGCGTGGTACTTGCCACACCACGGTCTCAAGCAAAAGCTGAGGATTGTGTTTGACCGTAGCAACGAACATCAAGGATTCTCCTTAAATCAAAATCTCATGCATGGGCCTGACATGCTAAACAACCTCAGCGGAATACTCGTCGGTTTTCGTAAACAAGCAGTGGCGCTGACGTGTGACATCAAAGGGATGTTCAACCAAGTGAAAGTGAACAAAGGACATCGCAACCTCCTGCGCTTCCTCTGGTGGGAAAATGGAGACTTCAACAAGGAGGTTCAAGAATTTAGAATGACAACCCATCTCTTCGGGGCATCCTCTTCTCCAGCATGCGCCATGGCGATGCGTCTGGCAGCATGCGTCTGGAGAGCTTGCACAGAGTTGGCTAGAATGAAAGCTCGATCTTGCTTCACTGGCTGACATTCAAGTACCGAGACCATATGCTCCAACGTCGTGCCTGGTCAGGAGTTATGAACTGCACAGCTTCTCGGACGCCAGTGTTGAAGGATATGGTGTTTGCAGTTACCTGTAAATGCGAACTACAGATGAACAGGTCTACTCTGCGCTGGTGATGAGAAAGGCAAGGGTGACGCCCAAGCGCGCCGTAACTATCCCTAGGGTGGAACTAAGTGCAGCTGTCCTCTCCGCGAAAACAAGCGAGTTCCTAAAAAAATCAGCTGAGTATCCCTGGACTGAAGGAACAGTTCTGGACGGACAGCAAAGTAGTCCTGGGCTACATTCACAATCAAACCAAGAGGTTTCATACCTTTGTAGCTAATCGCGTACAACAAATCATGCAGACAACATCCCCCAGCCAGTGGAGACATGTAACATCGGAGGAAAACCCTGCAGATTTGGCATCTCGTTGGCAAAGGGCCTTAGAACTGAAGAATAACTACTTGTGGTGGCATGGGCCTGAGTTTCTTTGCAGAAACAACGCACCTAATACGACTGAGCGCTTCTTAGTTCCAGACGACGCCCCGGAGGTGAAGAGGACTACAGCATTAGCTACCTCCGGGGCAACAGTGAAGAAAGGTTTTTCAAATCTACCAGAGAGACTAACATATTTCTCAGACTGGTTCAGAGCATGCAAGGCTGTTGCCCTGTGCATAAAGTACGTGCGGATGCTTCGTCATCGTGCCCACTGCGCCAAGGGCAAGCATGTAGACTGCAAATTCGATCCGTGTGTTACGGTGAACACCTTAAAAAATTCCGAGAGGGTAATATTACAGGCAGTTCAGAAGAAGAGCTTCGAAATGGATGTCAACCAAGCTCAAGCCAACCAGGGTGTCAATGAACCAGTAACCACAGAAGTGTGCTCAAGATCGAGAAAACTCGAGTGCAAGCTTCGGGGACTGGACCTCTTCATAGATGAAGCTGGCATCCTACGTGTTGGAGGGAGAGCCAGAAGGGCACGCGTGCCCATGGATCTAGCTCATCCTGTAATCCTTCCGAAGAATGGCCATGTGACGGATCTAGTCGTTCGAGACTGTCACGGCCGGACTCAGCACGGGGACGAGAGGCGACACTGAACGAGGTCCGACAGAAGGGCTATTGGATTGTAAGGGGAATATCAGCTGTGGTGAGGTTAATACTCAATTGTGTGAAGTGCAAGCGCCTGCGTGGCTCTCCAAGTTCTCAGAAGTTGGCGGACCTTCCAATGGAGCGTTTGGAGGCAACAGCACCGTTTGTCTGTTCAGCAGTGGATGCTTTCGGTCCCTTCTACGTGAAAGAACGAAGGAGCGAGGTAAAACGACGGGGACTGATCTTCACGTGCCTGAGAGACCGAGCTATACACCTTGAAACCATCAATAGCATGACGGCGGATGCGTTTCTGAACGCTTACAGACGATTTGTTTGTAGGAGAGGTCCCATCAGGCAACTTTTTGTGACAACGGCACGAACTTTGTAGGCTGGAGAAACCTTCTGGAATCTGCCTTGACAGAAATGGACAGCAAAAGGATCAAACAGGAGCTGTTGAAGGATCAGTGTGACTGGATTGAGTTCAACATGAAAGTGCCGTACGCTAGCCATATGGGAGGAGTGTACGAAAGACTCATCCGATCTGCGAGGGCGACACTGACCAGTATTTTGGATGCACAAGCTCATCACCTAGATGACGAGCTCTTCCGCACGTTGACAGAAGCGGAGAACATTATAAACAGTCATCCTTTGTCGTATTGAAGCATGACCAACACTGACTCAGTAGAATCGATCTCACCCAGCCAGCTCCTTACCTTGAAGTCAAAGGTAGTTCGCCCGCCTCCGGGTGTTTTCTGTAAAGAAGACGTCTACGCTCGTCGAAGGTGGCGTCGAGTTCAGCATCTGGCGGAGCTGTTCTGGTCCAGACGGCGCCAGGAGTTCCTTCCGTCTCTTCAGCAACGCCGCAAGTGGCAGAAAACGGAACCAAACCTGACCGTGGGTGATATCGTCGTCGTGGTCGACGATAACGCTTCCCGCTGCCAGTGGCCTTTGGGACGCATCACGGTGGTCTATCCTAGCGCTGAAGATTTAGTTCGCAAGGTGCGGGTAAAGATTGGCAGTTCTGAATACGAAAACCTGTACATCGAGTCATAGTGTTAATGCGAGCTGCCGAGATGGATTCCCAGACGAGGAGCCATAAGTGATCATGTGGCGTCATAACCGCCTTTGGTGGCTGGCAATCTAGCAGCAGACTAACGATCGAGTGGTGAAGTAAGATACAACGAAATCGGTTATGCATAGAGGACCGTGAGCTAGGTCTAAAGTGAGCTGAATTGTATGCGTGCGCAGCGCATAATCTGGTGAAGTCAGATGTGCGACGTGAACTAATACGAATCTGGATCGACTAGTACTCTGTTCTTGTTCCGGAGTTCGTTTGCGCGAAATATTTGCGGCTAGTTTGTTCCCAAGAGCATAGAACGTTAAGAGAAAGAAAATTCAACGAACTTTGGGGAGCCATGTGCCTGCCGTACCCGTTCGGCAGTTATTTTTGTCTTGATGCATGTCGTGATTTGTTGTTTTGTTGTGTGACTAACCCATTTTTTACCCGTTGCAGTGATTGACTGAGGGCCGAAGTCGGCGGTATTTGGATTTATTGAGTTATTGAGATATTTTGAGTCCTGTCATCTCGGACGAAGTGGGTATCATTATGTATTTCTTCGGTTCTCAGTTCGGCGACGCCGTATGACCCTGGCAGTTGGTGCGTCGTTAAACCCCAACAATTATTATTATTCGGTTCTCAGTTCAGACACTACACTCGCTATTGAACGACATTTAAATCTTTTTTGCATTCCCGGATTCATACTTAAGTCAGTTAACCTATTGTTGTTGCCCTTGTTTGATGTCCTAATTAATGATTGGTCAAGAATGTTAATTTTGCCTAAGAGTTTTTCAATGACATCGGTGACTGCGACGATGAATGCTGAATGCCCGTTTCATGGTCTGTTGCAGTCATTACATTGATCAACAAGTGCGGAAGCTACACTCAATACAGAACACCGTTCCTTAATGTATTTCAGCTTATTTCGAAACCGTTGTAGCTAACGCCATAACACCCCATGTCGGAAGTCCCGGGTTTGCCAGTTGCTAGCCATCGAGAAACTGATCCCAAGAATGGGAATGAAACGAACATTAACTCGTTTGGGATGATTACATAAATGACAAGTAAATGATCAAATAAAAGATAATTGACCCACATAATACTCAAATGCTATACAAATTGTTCATTACATCAATAAACAAAACAAAAACGCTCAGATAAACCATATACGACTTGAAGCTGGTCACTTTTAATATGCCAGTTCTGATGGCTGCGAGTTTATCGACTCTATTCTCGAGTTTGTCGAGTTCATTTTGACACAAGGCCAATATACTTCCTGTTTGCGATTATGCAAAGCTTACATCAATGATTCCTATGTGAAAAGTGTAAAAGTGTAAAAACACGTAGGTTTGTTTTAAAGGAAACCGGTGAAAGTCGGGTTGGTGGGTGAAAAAATGTATTGTACCCACGCCTCCTCCTTTACTGCATCTGGCTTGGGCCACAAAAACTGAAATAGAATCCCGGATCCACGACTGGATGAATATTTCAGGAATTCAATATAACTGATATGCTATGTTAAAAGCGTGCAAAAGCCCAAGCTAATATCAGCCCTGATTAGCCAAAGGTAAGCCCAAGCTTTCCAGACTTTCTGGGTGGAGCTAGCCCAAGTCAGTCGTGATTTAGCCAGAGGTTGATAACTGCCGTAGTAAAATCTGTCTTAGCCCAAACAAACAGGAACTTTGATATCGTGATTATGTCCCCATAACTCTGGCTCAGCATGTGCTAATGCGGTCCGCCAGACGTAGCCAGAGCTCAGCCCATGCAAATTGCTGGCTGGGGCCTTGACCTGTGACTTTTTACTTAGACTCGACATTCAAGGGAGGTGGCTCTGACATAAAATCTTCATCATATAATGTTGCGACGTCACCTCCCGGTCTACTGTACCGGCGAGCTTGTGCGACCGAGCGCAAACCTTGTTCAATGTACAATGTTCATGCACTTGAATGCGAGGTAGTCTTTCGTTGCAATAAATTCACATGTATCTTGATAATCTGCATTGTCTGGGTGCAGATATTTCGGATTTTCGACATCCTTGAATTTTTTCCACAAAAGGCTAGGCTGATGACAGTGTGTGGAAAGTGAAGGGGCTATACAGCAGGTATGCTCTGGAGAAGAAACCAGGTCCGATGGCAAAAAACGGTTACTAAATTTGAAGTCAGCGGTATCGAAATAGGCAGAAACAGGTGTTCACATGCCGGATCCATTTTGGCTTTTGACCAGTGTTTTTGGCACTATTTGCTTCCTCTTGTTACGACAAATTGGATCATGTACAAATAACCTATACTAGGTCAGAACATAAAAATGGCCTGACCTGAGGTCAGGTCAAGGTCACTCTCTCTGATCTGGCATAGTCAATACGCATAGAATTCTACTCTCAATAACAATTAAAACGCAATGGTATCAAAATAAAGCCTTATCGTCATTTCTTGTAAGTTATTGACCCAAGTTTGAAAACTTGCATAAATAGCCCCTGATGATCTCTGAGTTCAAGGTAAAAATTGCAACATGAATCTGGAAACCGGACCATGATACTACGATTTCGAGAATATGAAGGTATTCTCAGCTGTATCTACGCAAATACAACCCAATTCCTATTTTCCCCACGCAGTTCCAATGGAAAGGCCATGATCTGCATCTAACCCTAGGCCTTCGGTAACCAAAATTGTCGGAATAAGTCTTGTAGCACTCGGTGGGCGTATTATGTGATGTGAGTTTCAATTGGATAGATTAGCTCAAATCTTACTTAGGCTATCTTTAAGTTTTTTTGAAGGTGAGGTCGATGGACCTGTACAGATGGCGTGAACTGAGACGAACTAACCTGACAATTTGCGATAAGTTGAAGAATCGATCAACAATAAGGTGTAACAAGTACGGCGGTGTTTCGCGCCGCCGTTTTTGTTACCGCCCGAAAAACCAGAGGGGGTGTTCAAAACACCCAACCAGGCCGGAGTTAAAAGTATGGTTATGAGTGCTGTCGAGATCCTTCCTTTCTGTTGCCGTGGGATGTGAAATTTACCTCTCTGCGTGTCGATTTGTCATAGAATACGTCATAGAACTTTATGTAAAGACAGAAAGATGTCCAATATTTGAGAAACTATTATTTCACGTGGCAGTTTCAACTGTTCAACAACTATCAAAGATTGACAGCGAAATACAATCAAAGTTAAAAAATGTCGGAAGAGATTCAACTAACCTCTGTCTCCCATAGTGCTAAGGGGAGCTTGGTTTAGCATGTATTTGAGTTATTAGTTACACAAAAGTGTCTGGTGTCTTACCAAGATTGTATAGATTGTTTTACACGTATCTGTGCTGTTTTAACACCCGCCCCGTTGGGCTTCCGAGCTGCCTTCGCCCAGGTGAGGGGGAGGGGGCGTCAAACAGCCCCTAGAACTCGGCTCCTATGCGGAATAACGATAAAACGGGAACGCTGGATAGCCCATACAAACTCATGAGGAAACTACATCAATCACTTTTTAGCTCAGGTCAATATTGAGGTCATGACAGGTCAAAGAAGGTGGGATGTCAAAGATGAGTTTCTGGGCTCTAGTGTTTGACAGAGTTGAGTTAGAATTGTTATTTAGGCACCATTCGCTTCTCTTGTTACGGCAAATCAAATGATGTACTATATGACGGTACTAGATAAAAATAAAATGACCTAAACTAAGGCCAGGTCAAGGTCACTATCTAACCTAGCACAGTCAATATGTATATCAATCGATTTGCAATAGCAATGCAGACGTAATGGTATCAAAATCAAAGCTTTATTATTATTTCCTGCAAAGTTCTCGGCCCAAGTCTGAAAACCTGCTTAGGTAGCCCCAGACTCTCTCAGGGGTAGCCCCAGACATAACCTCTGGGTAGCCCCAGACATAACTCTCAGGGGTCAGAGGGCCTAACTTACCAACATGAACCTGAAAAGGGGCCTAGGATACCATAATTTGAAGAATACGAAGGTATTCCAAGTGGTATATATAAAAATACACAATTTTCGCCCAATTTCCGTTTTCCCTGTGCGTTTCCATTCGAGAGGTAATGATCTGTAACTGACCCTAGGTCATCGATATGAAAAACCCTGGAATATATTTTGTAGTACTTGATGAGTTCATTATGCGGCATAAGTCTCAATTCGATAGATTCACTTTTTTACTTATGTCACGTCAAACATTTTTGGTAGTGAGGTGACTTGACCTGAGATGTCCCAACCTTAAAATTGTGTGGAAAAAAGTTGCGGAATTAATCAGAGATAAGGTGTGGCAAGTACGGCGGCGCAAGTACGGCGGCGCGAAGCGCCACCATTTTTCTTGCCGTCGAAAAAACCAAGAGGAGTGTTCGAACACCCCCCCCCACCGGGGCCAATTAAATCCACTCACTGTTTCGCAGCTCCATGACACCCTAGGGGAAACGAGTAGCGGCATCGGTCAGCTCAGATGGCGGACCAGCACGCACGCTTCCAGGGCTGAATTGGGGAGGGGGGGCAAATCGAAATATTAGGCTACGGCACGGATAGCTGTTGTTTTCTTCTGGACCCAACTTACATCCTTTGAAAAACACCAAATCGACTGTAGTCTCTAAACCTCACTGTTCGCAGTGCTGAACGCGCGCTTGCATTGTCTGTCGGGACGCCAAGCGCACTTCCAGCAGCAAGAAAAGTGGGGCTTAAATGCAAAACAAAATCTGATGTTCTAAAAGAGATGGAAGTTGAGCCCCAAAAGCAAACAACAGCTATTCGTACTGTAGCCCAATCTTCCATCATCAACATCAACATCAATGTATTTCAGAGCATCCTTACACACGATACAAGGCTTTTCATGTTCCATCGTCAATTCAATGAAGGGGTCGTGGATAGTGTAAAAGTAACAGTGAAGTCAGCGATACAGGCAGTAAAAGCACAAGTACTCAAATGCAATCACACGCGTAATATGATATAAAATACTGCGAGCTTACACTTACAGGCCCAATAAACTTCTCAGTGAGTTTCGGAAACCTGACATTCTGGTATTGCTTCTTAGATCGGGTGCAACTTACAAGCCGACTTACATTCATGCTATATATTGTAGAAAAGGGCCGAGATAATGAACAATATTTCGAACACGGTTCTTTGTCAAGTTTAGCGTGAAGAGAAAATACGAAAGTAAGGAATTATATCTAATTATATAATTATAATATGTTTAAGGAATTATATTACAATATAATCACGTGAAAATTGAGGAAGATATGTTGCTGATAAGTTCATACTTTATACAAAGGTTGCATGCTAGAATTTCGGCGTGTTTTACGGGACAAAAAAAACTGAAATATGAAAATATTACCTACTTTCGTATTTATCTTTACTCTAAGCTTGACAAAGATTCGTGTTCGAAATATTGTTTATTATCTTGGCCCATTTTCTTCAATACATAGTATGAATGTAAGTTCGTTATTTTTACGACTATTGACAGTAACGCGGTAATTTGTCATCCCTTACAAAGCTGCTACAATTTCACCAATTTTCACCTGAAAAAATCAACAGTGGTCAGATTAAAAGATTAACTTTTCAGAGAGGAAGGATCACGTTACACTTGATAAGGTGATTTATTTTCAGCCAGTGGTGATTTTGCCCGGTCCAAATACAGCTTTGGCGGCCCGAGTTGTTATCTTAGGAACAGGTTTCCAGCTGATCTCATACATTCAGCCAGAGAGCTTATAAAGCATGGAGGGTGCGCGTGTGTCCTGCAATGAGTGTCTCCGCGTGAGTGCCGAGGGGTGGCTCTGTCGGCGACAGTCCCGGTTTTGCGCGGTACGCTCGCCAACAGCTGGCACCCGTACCTCCATCATGGAAACGTTTCACTGGCTTACGGTAAGCTCAGGCATCGGCAAGTCGAACCCCATGTCAGTAACGTATTCCTCCAGTTTTCTTTGGGTATTTTTGGCATTCGTGTTTTGGTATGGTTTTCATATTTGTTCCATTTCGATTTTGTTAAGCGTCTCTTAACCCTTGCGCCGTGAGCGGGGTGAGGTTGTTGGAACAGCCTCCCAGGTTGGACGTTGCCGAAGAACCTTGGAACGAAGAGACAGCGTTTTAAGGTGTGGTTGAGGATGACATAAAATGTACCAATAGTCGAGAATCATGTTTACCTACATGCGTTTTAGACATTGACAATAGATATCTTGACGCACTATTTTGCTTTCCTGCATAAGTTTGTGATGATGTTTGGCATTATCCCATTTGTATCGATGTAAACTATGCCACGCATTATCTGAAGTTTGCTTTTGTTAATGCCAAAGGGTATATATATATATATATATATATATATATATATATATATATATATATATATATTAGTGTATTTGGGAAGTAGTTTTTCTTTAATGCAGGTATTATTAAAAATCACAGCTACCTTGGCATTAATTAGTTTCTTGTGCGTCGCTTCGAGTTGGCGGATAAGGCTTCGTTCGTTGTCGTTATATTTATATAGAATTGTACAAAATGACATCTATTGACGTTTCACCTTCCATAAGGCATCTTCATGAATACAAATGATATGCAGTTACATTTTACAAGTATAGAATAGGTAACATATTTTTAGTTTCGATACGGTACAAAGCACATTTTAATCTCTTCGCTGACATTTTTTTTAAATTGAACACTGGTCGGAAAACAATCGAATGATTCATCGCATAACACGTTGACTAGATATTAGTGCACCTACTCCGGAAAAAAACCCATCAAATGAAACGCACAACAATATGAAACATAACATAAAACTCAGCTAAACATGAATGTAAATTTAAAGCTTAGCTGAACCCTTCCCAATCTAAAGTGTTTTGTCATAAAGTGCCAGTGTTGTGGATTGTTTTGTCTGGATGTTGATGATGGGTGATGTGTTTCTGATGATAACTGTTTCTAGTGTGGTGAGTCGCCGCCGATCGTTGCAGTGTGCGATGATTTCTGTGTTGGTGGTAAGCATGTCTCTGGTGATGCTGATGCCATGGTGTTCGTGCATGTGTTTCTTCGGTGAACCTTGTTGTATATGCATTGTGAGTCTGCGGCTGAGTGTTGTTGTTGTGTAGCCAACGTAATATACCTCGCGGGTTTCGCAGTCCCCGGCTGTACATCGGTAGCGGTATATTACGTTGGTCTGCTTCAGTGGTGCCTGCTTGTGGGTGTTGTTCTTCATGACAAGTGTTGATGTCTTGGGGTTAGTGTAGTAGATGTTGAGGCGTATTTTCTTGTTTGGGTCAGTAGGTACTGTGTTGCGTTTCACGATGTTAGTGATTGCCTTCTCATCCGCCTTCCATGATGAAGTGAGAGTGTTCTTATAGTGGACGGTAATACTTTCCTGCGGTGTCTGTGTGCCTTCATGCCTACGTGTCTCCGTGGTGCCTGCGGTGTCTTCGTGCGGTGTCTGCGGTGTCTGTGGATCGTTTTCCATGTAGTCATTTAACATTTTGTGTGTGACGCGGTCAAAATCAGAGTTGCTGTAGCCGTTATCAACTAGAATTTTCCGCACTCTCTTTAGTTCTAGGCTAACTAACTGCCAGGAGCTGCAGTTTCTCAGCGACCTACGCACGTAGGAGCGGATGACCCCTAGCTTATATGCATCTGAGCAGTCCCCTTCTCCATTCATACACCTGCCTAAATTTGTCGGCTTACGATAGACATCAGTTACAAACTGGCCTTCCTGCACATCGATCATAACATCAAGGAATGGCAGTTTGTTGTTGACACTCTTTTCAACTGTGAAGTTGAGTCCTGAGCTATCCTGTAGCGCTTTCAGAAGTCTATCCAGGCATTCATCGTTCGTTACATCGACAAAGATATCATCAATATACCGATAATATAGAGAGAACATCGTTTCGTGGCAGAGAGCCTGACTCTCAACATGCCCCATGAAAGCTTGGGCAAATAAAACGCCCAAAGGCGACCCCATTGCAACACCATCCACTTGTACATACAGCTTACCTTCTGGGCTTCGGAAGGGGGCTTCCTTAGTACAGAGCCGTAAGAGCCCTTCGAGGACTTTCCTGGGAAGGTTAAGCGGCGGGAGAGAATCATGCTCGTAGACATTCTTCAAGATTATATCAATGGTAGTTTCAATAGGGACATTCGTGAACAAGCTTTCTACGTCCAAAGAAACTAGAGAACCTTTTGGCCTATTCAATTTCAGGATATCAACAAACTCATCCACTGACTTAATGGCATGATCGGTGTTTATGTAGGGCGTAACTATCTCATTAACTTTCTTTGCAATATGATATGTGGGTGTGGGGATTTGGGAGATTATGGGTCTGAGAGGCTTACTTGCTTTGTGAGTCTTAACGTTACCATATAGGTATCCCGGACTAAACTCACCTACCACTTTACTGAAATGAACACCTCCTTTGTGGGCATTGGCCACATCAATCAGCTTATTCACTTTAGTTTTCAAGGATGCCGTGGGGTCTTTGCTGATCTGCTTAAATTTACTGGTATCTGATAGGATCGCACGCACTTTATGTAAATAATCGTCTGTGTCAAGGATCACAAACACAGCACTTTTGTCAGCTCTTCTGATGACGATATCAGGGTTTTCTTTTAGTTCTTTGGCAGCCTGCCTCAATCCAGGCGTGAGAATACCGGTGCTGGTTCTATGCCTCTTTCGCGTAGATTCTGCCTGGAGCTGAGGCTGGATATCCGGGTTGATTTCTATTTTTCCCTGCTCCTTAAGCTTGCACAGATCTTCAAAAAGAATTGCAATCTCAGTTTTCTTCTGGTTTTGGTCGTATTTCGGGTAAAAATGACAATTAAATCCGAGGTTAAGAAACTCTTCCTGCTCTTTAGTTAGTGAAACGCTTGAGAGATTAACGAATCCAACTTTACTATCTGCTACTTCCAACGGGCCTTTATACAAGCAAGTAAGCCTCTCAGACCCATAATCTCCCAAATCCCCACACCCACATATCATATTGCAAAGAAAGTTAATGAGATAGTTACGCCCTACATAAACACCGATCATGCCATTAAGTCAGTGGATGAGTTTGTTGATATCCTGAAATTGAATAAGCCAAAAGGTTCTCTAGTTTCTTTGGACGTAGAAAGCTTGTTCACGAATGTCCCTATTGAAACTACCATTGATATAATCTTGAAGAATGTCTACGAGCATGATTCTCTCCCGCCGCTTAACCTTCCCAGGAAAGTCCTCGAAGGGCTCTTACGGCTCTGTACTAAGGAAGCCCCCTTCCGAAGCCCAGAAGGTAAGCTGTATGTACAAGTGGATGGTGTTGCAATGGGGTCGCCTTTGGGCGTTTTATTTGCCCAAGCTTTCATGGGGCATGTTGAGAGTCAGGCTCTCTGCCACGAAACGATGTTCTCTCTATATTATCGGTATATTGATGATATCTTTGTCGATGTAACGAACGATGAATGCCTGGATAGACTTCTGAAAGCGCTACAGGATAGCTCAGGACTCAACTTCACAGTTGAAAAGAGTGTCAACAACAAACTGCCATTCCTTGATGTTATGATCGATGTGCAGGAAGGCCAGTTTGTAACTGATGTCTATCGTAAGCCGACAAATTTAGGCAGGTGTATGAATGGAGAAGGGGACTGCTCAGATGCATATAAGCTAGGGGTCATCCGCTCCTACGTGCGTAGGTCGCTGAGAAACTGCAGCTCCTGGCAGTTAGTTAGCCTAGAACTAAAGAGAGTGCGGAAAATTCTAGTTGATAACGGCTACAGCAACTCTGATTTTGACCGCGTCACACACAAAATGTTAAATGACTACATGGAAAACGATCCACAGACACCGCAGACACCGCACGAAGACACCGCAGGCACCACGGAGACACGTAGGCATGAAGGCACACAGACACCGCAGGAAAGTATTACCGTCCACTATAAGAACACTCTCACTTCATCATGGAAGGCGGATGAGAAGGCAATCACTAACATCGTGAAACGCAACACAGTACCTACTGACCCAAACAAGAAAATACGCCTCAACATCTACTACACTAACCCCAAGACATCAACACTTGTCATGAAGAACAACACCCACAAGCAGGCACCACTGAAGCAGACCAACGTAATATACCGCTACCGATGTACAGCCGGGGACTGCGAAACCCGCGAGGTATATTACGTTGGCTACACAACAACAACACTCAGCCGCAGACTCACAATGCATATACAACAAGGTTCACCGAAGAAACACATGCACGAACACCATGGCATCAGCATCACCAGAGACATGCTTACCACCAACACAGAAATCATCGCACACTGCAACGATCGGCGGCGACTCACCACACTAGAAACAGTTATCATCAGAAACACATCACCCATCATCAACATCCAGACAAAACAATCCACAACACTGGCACTTTATGACAAAACACTTTAGATTGGGAAGGGTTCAGCTAAGCTTTAAATTTACATTCATGTTTAGCTGAGTTTTATGTTATGTTTCATATTGTTGTGCGTTTCATTTGATGGGTTTTTTTCCGGAGTAGGTGCACTAATATCTAGTCAACGTGTTATGCGATGAATCATTCGATTGTTTTCCGACCAGTGTTCAATTTAAAAAAAATGTCAGCGAAGAGATTAAAATGTGCTTTGTACCGTATCGAAACTAAAAATATGTTATCTATTCTATACTTGTAAAATGTAACTGCATATCATTTGTATTCATGAAGATGCCTTATGGAAGGTGAAACGTCAATAGATGTCATTTTGTACAATTCTTTATAAATATAACGACAACGAACGAAGCCTTATCCGCCAACTCGAAGCGACGCACAAGAAACTAATTAATGCCAAGGAAGCTGTGATTTTTAATAATACCTGCATATATATATATATATATATATATATATATATATATATATACATTTCAGAGTTGTATTATTCCATTTGTCTCGATGTAAAATGTGTCACGCATTATCTGATGTTTGCTTTTTATGCGAAAGAATATTATATACTTCACCATATAGTTCTGGCCCTGGACCCAACTTTGAATAAAAAAATTTGCATCAATTTGATATCAATACGTACTAGTTTTGTGAAAATCAAACATCGGGGTAAGGAGTTATGTAGCATTAAGAAAAACAGATCACGAAATATACATTTAAATGCCCCGGTCATAGAGTTCAAGGGAGGAAAAATCTATCCAAGGCCGAATTTTTTTAAATCAGACGGCCTGAGTTCAAGACCTTAGCGGGGGGGACGAATCCGCCCCCTCGGCAAGAATAAGGGTAGCAAAGAGCTAGAACAACAATAATTTTTTTGGCTTAACAACGCATCAAGTGCCAAGCGTTTTAAGGTGGTGATTGACAAGACAACATGATTCTCGACTATTGGTACATTTCATGCCATCCTCAACCACACCTTAAAACGCTGTACGGCTATACGGCGTCGCCAACTCTCACCCTGTTGGGAGGGATCTCGGGGATCAGATCGATTTATTCACAGGCTCCGCCGGGACTTGAGCCCGGGACCGGTGGCTTAGGAGACTCTGACGTTATCCACAAAGCCACCCATCTCCCAGGTAGCCGGGAGCCTGACAGCAAAAGGTTTAAGCTGCAATAACTAACAGAATAAGCACCACATATTCAACTTATATTTATATGCGGTGACAAGGTCAACGCATTTACATATATTTTCTACACAGATGGCCGAGGTCAGGTCAGTTCCGTAGCCATCCCTTATTTCTAACAGAACTACATCAAATAAATAAGCAAGATTTTGTCTTAATTTCGGTTCATGCGGTTCAGGGAACTAAAACCAGTACTATGTGCGCTTGGCCCCTTCCGATCATTAGGTAAGAATCTGACATTTGGTGGGGTACTTTGAAAAAATATTTCAAAAATCAGATGACTTCTCTCTCCTTTTGCAGTTTTATACCCTGGGACTTAGTGCGCAGTTTTGTCTGAAAAATAATAATGATGCAATGGATGGATGACCAAATGTTGGAATATTCATGAATCATGATGGAAATGATAAATTATGTCTGTCAAATAATAGATCAGTACTTCAGAGGCTACCGCAATGAACAAGACAACGGTTCAAGCTCAAATTTCCAGATAGCTTTACAAAACAGTTTTTCCGTTACTTTTTTTACCGAAATCCGCGCCTCCGCTCCATTACAACGACTAGGATTCTGGTGAGCGCAGCAACCATTGGCGTCTGAGATGGGGGCGCAGTTTGGGTGCGATGGGCTGATTGGGAGGATGGGGCAAGTGCCTCTTCCGCCGGAGTCTGGCGGCTGCCCAGCCACAGCCGGCGCAGAGTCTGGCGGCTGCCAGGCACAGCCGGCGCGGAGACGGGCGGCTGCCAGGCACAGCCGGCGCGGGAGACGGGCGGCTGCCAGGCACAGCCGGCGCGGAGTTGGGCGGCTGCCAGGCACAGCCGGCGCGGAGTCGGGCGGCTGCCAGGCACAGAATTGGTTTCGGGCGGCTGCCTGAAACCAATTCTGCTCGCATTGGTTTCAGGGGAAGGATGTATTTTAAAGTGCTCCTCATTTCAGCATTTTTCTACTTTCTTTGTTGGTTTAGGTGCGTGACTTTTACCTTCAAAGGAAGCTCATGAAATTTTCTGCTTAAAAACGATACATACATAGGGGTGTCTACCTTTTTGGATGAATTGCAACTATTTGAAATACTGCTTTTTTCATGGTTTGGATATTTTGGGCAGTATTTTTGTTTCAGCGATTTAACATATTTTGTCTTGAATTTTGATCCGTCTCGCGTGCTTCTGAACTCCAGTGCATACCACGAAAAAAAGATTTGAAGTTTAAAACCTAGTAAAATATTACTCGTAAAGTCAAAGTGGCGAGGCAGATTTAAGTGATTTAAGTGAAGTGGTGGCAGGCGGCGACAATGAAACTCGAAGACCTGAAAGCTCTTTTAATAGAATGCTTTAAAGACACTGAAGTGAAGGAAACCATCTTAAACGAGCTCGTGAACCCAATTGTGCAGCGAGCTGTAAAGGAGGCTGTAGCGACTCGGTACGAGGAAATTCGTGTTCTTAAGGAGGAACTGAACCGTACTCAAGTACAGGTAAACGAGTTAGAACAGTACAGTCGCCGAGAATGCGTCCTTTTAAGTGGAATACATGAGTCAGAGGGGGAAGATACTGATCAGGTCGTGGTTGAAGTTGGAAGAGCCATGGGAGTGGAAATTAAAAAAGGCGACCTCGCAAGAACGCACCGGATTGGACGATCGGAGGCGGGAAAAGTCCGACGAATTATTGCAAAATTCAACACGTTCAGGAAAAGGCAAGAATTCTACCTAGCTCGCCGGAATCTCCGGAACCAGGCAGCTGGACGCCGCTGTGGTCTCCCTCGTGAGGTCATCGACAACGTCTACATCTCCGACAGTCTTGCACGCTACAACGAGTCGGTTATGTTCAACGCCAGAAAGCTTAGACGAGAAGGCAAGATCTTCGCTGCCTGGACGGACCTGGGAAGAGTCCAGGTAAGGCTCGTCCAGTCAGGACCAACCAAAGTCATCAGCTGTCAGGAAGACCTCGATAAGCTCGTCGATGACGCCACGGTTCCACATGCGCCGTCCGCTGGAGCGGGGTCGGCTGAGTACGCCCCTGTGACCGGTGCTGCGGTCGGTGACCGTGGATCCACCGCGCCGGGACGGCCCGGCGGCCTCGTCGCCCCCACTGGTGGTGCGCGCCCTCGTGATTACGCAAGCGTTACCCGCGCAGGCAAGCGGAGAGGTGAGTGATCTGCCGGTGAGCTAGCGCAAACCATGAACATAAAATGTTTGGTGGCAAAGAGTCGGCCTCCTAAGCAAGCGTAATTCAAGGTTCCAGTGCATACCCAAAGACAGTTAACATGTGACGGATAAAAAATCAGTGATTAAGGTGGTCATTGGTTATGACACCTACTTTAGCATTCATGCCCTCCTATCATTACTTTGACAGTGTAAACATTGATGTAAAAGACAAATTAAGACGGTAATATTTGTAGGCTAGTGAATTTCTGTCGTAACGTACACGTGATTCATGGGCAGCATTTTTATTGAATTTAATTTCTCTTTTGGAAACACCAACTCACAAACTTGTTTGTGATAGCATGCCACTCATCAAGCGGTTTTACCCATTACGGGACATAAAAAGCATGCACTCTGATCTTGTCACTGCCACGAGTAAAAATGCCTGAATGTTCGCATCATGTCACGACTGTTGCTGAAATGTTTGTGAAAAATTAACTTATTCGATAGGTCTCTAGATTTCAGAAATTCTCTAAAGCGCAGCCAGTATATTTAACTAACTTCAATCCATGTAAAACACCAAACTGTGTATGTACTGCCCAACAACTTTGTTTAACCAGCTCATGCCTGTGTTCTAGCGCCGATTAATTGAATAGGATATGTGTAATCGAGCTATTGCAAGCCAGTCAGTTCGGAATCTATCATGAACTCTTTTATGTTAATTGTTTGTAATTAACTTGTGAAGATGTCGCCGCCTGCCGCCAGGTGCGTTTTCGACGGCGGGCGACAGCCGGGGCTCGATGCCGGTCGCCGCGCTGCCGCTTTCATCTCAGCCTCGTCCCCGCTGCCGTTTTCCTGATGATAATTTGATCATAGCTCATTGTAATATAAATGGAATTACAGCTCCACAAAAATTGTCTGAATTAGAACAATTTGTCACTTTCAATAAAATAGGAATACTAGCTCTAACAGAAACGAAACTAGATGAAACTGTTCATGAAAGTCTTTACACCTTACAAAGTTTTCATCCACCTTTGCTCCAATTTAGAAACCGACGAGGGGGAGGTACGGCAATTTTTGCGCATCGATCGATACAAATTAAACGAGCATCAGAGTTGGAGATCCAAGGAGAGGAATGGCTGTGGGCAGAAGCAAAAATAAACGGGAAAAAATCCTGATTTGCTGCGTATACTTACCACTGAACCTTCTTGCGGAACGATATGATGCATTTTTGGAACGATTCACGGATAGCGTGACGGCAGCGTATGCTTTTAAACCAGCTGCAATCTGTATTTTAGGAGACATGAATACTGGAAATATTTATCTTAATAATCCTTTTAAATCACACAGTGGATTGACATCTTTCGACTTTAAACTTAGGGATGTTTCTGAAAGTTTGGGGTTAACTTAACTAATTAAAGACCCGACCAGAATAAATGATAATGTTGAGAACATACGTGATCTCATATTTATTAACAATACTCATTTCCAGGTTGGAGCGAGCACGCTATCAAATTTCAGCACCCTGGATCATCTCCCTATGTATTTAAAATTGAGTCTTACACATAAACTCACAACAAACTTAGGTAAAGAGCGTAATGTCTGGGATTACCCCAAAATGAATTCTGCTATGCTCACTCAACTTCTTACATCAACTAATTGGGAGGACATCCTTAGACCAGAAGTCAATACTGCAGCCGAAAAGTTTTCTGATACGATTTTAACCGCTGCCCGGCAATGCATACCGATCAAAACGGTAAAATCAGGAACCCACAAGCCGTGGATGACAGCGCAGTTGAAACATATAATAAACAAACGAGATAGGCTGTTCCGAATAGCAAAACGTACGGATAGACCTGCTGACTGGCGAACATGGAGGCAACAGCGTAATCGAGTAACTATGGCTAACAGGGAAATTGAACGGAAATTTTATGAAATCAAAACAAACATTCTCTTAGAAAACAAACAGAACCCGGCAAAATACCATAAAGTTTTGCAAGATATGATAGGTGCTTCCAAAGACCGCGAGATTCCAACCCTAGTTGGCGAAAACGGAGAGGTAGTTGAAACAGACAAAGACAAAGCCAACTTGCTAAACAAAGTGTTTGCTGAAATGTCAGACATACATCCGCCTGACCCCATAACACTCCAAGTGCCGTCTAATCCCGAAACGATGCCGACTTTGTCGGAAATTCGCGTCACTGAACAAGACGTTTTGAACGCGTTAAATAAACTTGATAGTAGTAAAGAATGCGGCCCAGACGAAATACCCGCTAAGTTATTGAAACTAATAGCCATTCTTATAGCGGAACCCCTAGCTCATCTCATAAACAAATCTCTACATTCGGGAATATATCCAGATAAATGGAAAGAGGCGCAAGTAAAAGCAATTTTTAAGGGAAAAGGCTGTCCTTCCGATCCTTCGGGTTACCGTCCCATTAGTCTTTTACCTTGTATGTCAAAAGTTGCTGGAAAATTGGTTCATAATTATATTTATAAACACTTATGCGACAACAACCTTTTGTCTGATAAGGAAAGCGGCTATAGGCCAAAACACAGTACCCAATTGCAGCTTTTGTATTTAACTGATAAATTATACAAAACTTTAGATGAAGGTAACCAGCTAAGTGTAATATATCTAGACATAGCCCGGTACTTTAATACTATATGGCACGAAGGACTGTTAAAAAAATGTGAAAACGAATTCGGTATTAGGGGCAATATGCTCAGATGGTTAAGGTCATACTTATCCAACAGAGTACAGCGAGTTAAAGTAGGGAACACCCTATCTGAACAGGAAACTATCAACGCAGGCTGCCCTCAGGGGTCTGTAATGGGACGCCTTCTTGCCCTAATGTACCTAAATGATCTCCAAAACCACGTTACTAATGATATTTTGATGTTTGCCGACGATGCGTCTATTAATGCTACGCACTCTGTCTCAAATATCGAACAAGTTACCCGCTCATTGCAAAGCGACTTGGATGCTATTTCTGACTACGGGAAAAAATGGGCCATAAAATTCAATGTGTCCAAGACAATACAACAAACCTTCTTCCTTAAAAAAGTGTCTTCCATTCCCTCATTGACGTTTGATGGCAGACCCATACCTCTCCACGACAACCATAAACATCTAGGACTCACTTTTTCGAAAGACTTAAGGTTTCAAGTACATATCAACCAAGTAATTCGAAAAGTAAATAGAGCAATGAGTCCCCTTTACGCTGTCACCCCTTACCTCCCTAGAGAGGTTATTGGTCAATTGTACAAAACTTACATACTTCCGTTGTACGATTACTGCGATTCGATTTACGACGAACTAATTACAGTAACTGACAGCATGAGGCTGGAAAGAATGCAGAATAGAGCAGCGCGACTAGTGACGGGAGCCAGTTTCAGAACGTCAACGGACAAATTATTGTCAGAATTAGGCTGGCCAACATTAAAAAATAGGAGGCTGGTTCACAAATTACAAACATATCACAAACTGGTAAATGCGGGGAACGAAATTCCATCTTACATGAGAGAATTGTTACCTACCTCCAGGGCATTCACAGGACTCCGACTCAGAAATTTAGCGTCCTATACCCTCCCCGCATACCGAATTACACGTTACAAATATTCCTTCGTGCCGGCTACAACTAGGGCTTGGAACAAATTGCCTATTAATTTAAGACAGACACAATCTAGGGCCATCTTCAAAAAACAGGTACATTTTCTGTATGGACGAGAGGCTCCTCCTATATACAATAACTCAGGTTCGAAACTCGGTAACATTCTTCACACACAATTACGAGTTGGTTTAGCGCGTCTGAAAGACCACCAATTTAAGGTTGGGAGGACAACCTCCCCGATATGTAACTGTGGAGATAGCAGGGAAACATCCACACATTATGTTCTTATTTGTTCATTACATCGAGAACATAGACAAAAACTGTTTTCTTCTCTAATAGCAATACTGGGAGCTGCATTCCTCAATCTTAACCAAAATAAAAAGATGCAAATGCTTGTTTATGGCACGGATTTGGATAAAAATTGCACTCACAGAGTTGCTTTCGCATTTCAAAAATTCCTCATTGCGACGGCGCACAGTGAGACTTAACAGCGCATGTACGCGGTGAAGCGAGCGGCGCGGCGGCTGGCAGGCGGCGCTGTGGCGGGTGTCCAGCAGGTCGGGAAACGACCTTTCGCGGCGTCCTGAGTCGACTATCATTTTGTTTTCTCACATTATTTTCTGATTCTAGAATATTTACCACTGTGGCACGGATTGGTACCGGGATTTAAGCCTTGTGCTTTTGTGCCTCTCCGTGATGAATGTCATGCTGATGTCGCTACTGTTAATAAAGTTGTGTTGTTGTTTGTTTTGTTGTACAGCCGGCACGGAGTCTGGCGGCTGCCAGGCACAGCCGGCGCGGAGTCGGGCGGCTGCCAGGCACAGCCGGCGCTGCGACTAGCTGTGAACCCGCATAGTTGTGGTGAGGTGTCGTGACTGACTGGTTTGACTGGTTTTAGGTAGCTTAAGATATTTGAGCCTGCTGAGAATCTGCGACTTCATTACTGACCGTTTCGAACCGGAAACTTCTAATAATGGAGAAAGCGCGTTAAAAGTCCTCAGAGATCAGGCTGATGCCCATCGGATAGCTGTAAAGTGTACCAAGCAGAGTTGTGCGTTTCAGAATTTTCTTGAGTCGACTCAACTCAACTCATGTGCTGAGAGTGGTCGACTCAACTCTGACTCAACTCATTGTCAAGAGTTCAGTGAGCTGACTCAACTCTGACTCAATACTAAATCACCCCGACTAAACTCCGACTCAACTCACGACTCAACTCAACTCAAACTTCGACTCAGTTTCAAAATATATAAATAAATGATAAATAATAAGAAATTAATAAACCACTAAAAGACAAGCTGCACAGAAAGTCTTACAGGAGAATGAAGATTAATGTATGGTAGACAAATTAATTGAAACATTAAAAATTAATTATAGCCAGGAGCCATGGATATCTTTTTATTCTTCCAGACTGTCACTGCCAGTTAAAGCTACCACACCATGTTGCAATGATTTCTGAAAGAAGCCTTGCATGTTTTACCAGGTGCATGGAATGGAAAGGAACTTAAATGGGCTAAGGTTACAACCGAATAGGGAAATAATTGCACCTCCATACTATCAGAAAAAGGTCCAAGCTAAGAAAACATGATCTAAACTGTATTTTCAGGAATGATAAGGGTAATGCTTTTTGTTTCTGTTAAAGAATGATTATACTAAATGAAACATTCCTATGCTATGAGCTGATTCAAAATCTAAGCTATAATTACTAGAGTACCTAGTTAAAATTGCAAATTCTAAGAAATACAGCAAAACTTAGGTAATAGTATACCATATCAACATATGGCATAGGGCAATAGAAATGGAAATTTTATCATCGTGTTGCATTAGATACGTAGATATTTTTAAACCCAATACAATTTTCAGCTTGAAAACCTTCTCAATGCAGCAAGCACGTACCACCTACCTATCACACTTCAAAATGGGAGCAGTTTGATAATTGCCAACGTATAGGGCTTTCCAAATAAAATACGGACGACGATCAGACACAACCAGTAGTAAGAAATAATTTGTCTGATTCGCGCAATAATAGTATTTCAATGTTTTGTCAAATCAGAGTCCAGACTTTTCTGTGCTAACAGTAAGAACTGCTTTTAATAGGTTAAAGCAGAAGCTGGAGACGGCGCATTTAAGACAAAAGAAACAATTTCAATCAATTTCATATGCAGTTTAGAAATAATCACATAACTTTATTAATTATCACGTGACTTCTACAATGTTTTGCCCTGAAGCTACTTTAGTTTGAACCTATCTTTGACTAGATTTGTTCTTCAAAGACAGCAATGGCGCAATCTCTTGCCTGAGGCTATTCTTTTATATTGGAGTGGTGGTGGAACGTTTGAGTGTATAACTGTGAATGGTGGTTGAAAAGGAGTATATTGATGATGAGGATTTTTAGATATTTTAAATGCATTTCGCAGTGCATTCCACCTCTTAAAATTTTTAAGACAAGGCCAGAGATAGGAGCCTGTTTAATTTTTTGAGTACATGTATTATTTGTGCATAGGGATTTCTTCAGACCAAATGGGGTTTTAAAATAAGCAATTGAACCGTATAATTAATTTGATATATTGAAAGAAATTAAAACTTTGAATGAAACAATTCAAACACTGGAGGGAAAGGTATTCAAAGGAGGTTTCCAAAAGGTAGGCAAATTCAAACTTATTCAACATATTCGCATACTGAGTCAACTTTGATTGTCAACTCATTTGACTCGCTGTCTTCACAACTCAACTCAACTCATTGACGTGGTGTGAACCGACTCAACTCAACTCAACTCACCTGTCTAATTTTTTCGACTCAACTCAACTCCGAGTCGAACGAGTCGGAATGTGAGTTAAACTCTGACTCCAACTCGTGAGTCGCACAACTCTGGTACAAAGATGAGATTTTCGTTGCGTGGAAGAGGAACCAATGTTGCGAGTCGTGCTATTTAGATAACACTGGTCAACAAAATTTAACTTTTGTCGTGGATCCGATATACAATAGTCCGTTTCTAGGGTAATTTGTGGCGCTGAACACGAATCTGGCAACGGAAATGCCGTATCAGATCAGAATTTTGAGATCCAGTATGTCTGTGTGTCGTCTTTGTGCAAGCCCACTTGACATCAGTGACATTGACAGTGCAAAAGAGGTCTAGGAAAATGAACGTTTAGGTATTTGTGGAGGCTAGGGTATTCTACCTTAAACCTGATTTTCATAGACCTAAGTCAATATATTCAAGGTAAAACGAGGCCATATGGGTCAAATTCTGTATGTGCAGGGTAGCCATTGGGAAATGCCTTGATTATGCAATGAGAAGCCGGATATGGAGAGAAAGTGGCCTAAAGTAACAGAGGAAAGGTCTGAGGCAATGTTTTCTGAAACTTTTAGGCCAAGGTAGTTCAAGGCCATTGACCTTTGAAGTCAAAATATTACACTTTGCCTATAATGTGTACTGCAACTAGCACCATGGCAACCGTCGGGAGGAAAATAAGGTTTGACCTTGACCCATGACCTTTGTCTTGAACCTGAGACTTTGAGCTCAAGATTGAGTGACCTAGCGTATGACGTCATAGCATGATATACGTCATATTAGGCGGCATCTTCCGACCAAAGGCACTAGGGTCAATGACCTTGAAATGGTGGTATGACCTTGACCTGTGACTTTTTACTTAGACTCGACCTTCAAGGGAGGTGACTCTAACATATAATCCTCACCATATAATGTTGCGACGCCACCTCTCGGTCTACAATACCGGCGAGCTTGTGCGACCGAGCGCAAACCTTGCTCAATGTACAATGTTCATGCACTTGAATGCGAGGTAGTCTTTCGTTGCAATAAATTCACACGTATATTGATAAGCTGCATTGTATGGGTGCAGATAATCCGGATTCTCGGCATCCTTGATCTATATTTTTCCACAAAAGGCTAGGCTGATGACAGTGTGTGGAAAGTGTAGGGGCTATACAACAGGTATGCTCTGGAGAAGAAACCAGGTCCGATGGCAAAAAACGGTTACTAAATTTGAAATCAGCGGTATCGAAATAGGCAGAAGCAGGTGTTCCCGTGCCGGATCCATTTTGGCTGTTGACCAGTGCCATTGATAGCCTGATGACGCTGTCGTGCTGCACAAATACGCCACCGGTTTTTGGACTATAAATATATACGTCTACGAAAGCACTATCTTGATTTGATTCCAGCCATCTTTATAGTCATCCTAGTGTGTGTTTTCGCGATAGAATGAGGGATGTTAGGCTGTTACTACTGTAACCAAACTGTGACAAGTAGAACATCGAAAAATATTTTACATATATTTTTCTTTTCTTCAACGTATAGGAACACACGAAGGCCCGCCATTTTGGATTATGTTTTATGTTCATTTTATTCTCTTCGTACGCGTTGTTTATTGTACGTACCCCTCTATCATTTGTTTTAGGCGTGCTTTCCGTTGTTTTTAAGCTCATTTCGTTTGATTTGTTTCATTTTCTACTGTAATTTCTTTGCCGTTTATCTTTTCTTTTGTTTGTCCCTTTTGTGTTTATTCTTTCAACTGGCCGCATTATTATTTTTTCCAATCCGATAACATACTTGCATATTTTATTCTATTTTTATCTGCACCTTTCAGGGTTGTGCAATTCACGAGTCGGAGTCAGAGTTTAACTCAAATTCCGACTCGTTCGACTCAGAGTTGAGTTGAGTTGAGTTGAAAAATTAGACAGGTGAGTTGAGTTGAGTCGGTTCACACCACGTCAATGAGTTGAGTTGAGTTGAGTTGTGAAGACAGCGAGTCAAATGAGTTGACAATCAAAGTTGACTCAGTATGCAAATATGTTCAATAAGTTTGAATTTGCCCACCTTTTGGAAACCTCCTTTGAATACCTTTTCCTCCAGTGTTTGAATTGTTTCAATCAAAGTTTTAATTTCTTTCAATATATCAAATTAATTATACGGTTTAATTGCTTATTTGAAAAGCCCATTTGGTCTGAAGAAATCCCTATGCACAAATAATACATGTACTCGAAAAATTATTTTAAATTATTATTAATTATTATTCGAAATTATTATTAATTATTATTAAATTATTCGAAAAATTATTATTAATTATAAAAATTAAACAGGCTCCTATCTCTGGCCTTGCCTTAAACATTTTAAGAGGTAGAATGCACTGCGAAATGCATTTAAAATATCTAAAAAAATACTCATCATCAATATACTCTTTTTCAACCACCACTCACAGTTATACACTCAAACGTTCCACCACCACTCCAATATAAAAGAATAGCCACAGGCAAGAGTGTGCGCCATTGCTGTCTTTGAAGAACAAATCTAGTCAAAGATAGGTTCAAACTAAAGTAGCTTCAGGGCAAAACATTGTAGAAGTCACGTGATAATTAACAAAGTTATGTGATTATTTCTAAACTGCATATGAAATTGTTTGACATTGTTTCCTTTGTCTTAAATGCGCCGTCTCCAGCTACTGCTTTAACCTATTAAAAGCAGTTCTTACTGTTAGCACAGAAAAGTCTGGACTCTGATTTGACAAAACATTGAAATACTATTATTGCGTGAATCAGACAAATTATTTCTTGCTACGGGTTGTGTCTGATCGTCGTCCGTATTTCATTTGGAAAGCCCTATAGATTGGCAATTATCAAACTGCTCCCATTTTGAAGTGTGATAGGTAGGTGGTACGTGCTTGCTCTATTGAGAAGGTTTTCAAGCTGATAATTGTATTGGGTTTAAAAATATCTATGTATTTAATGCAACACGATGATAAAATTTCCATTTCTATTGTCCTCTGTCATATGTTGATATGGTATACTATTTCCTAGGTTTTGCCGTAGTTCTTAGAATTTGTAATTGCAACTAGGTACTCTTGTAATTATAGCTTAGATTTTGGTTCAGCTCATAGCATAGGAATGTTTCATTTAGTATAATCATCTAGCATCGTTCTTTCACAGAAACAAAAATCATTACCCTTATCATTCCTGAAAATACAGTTTAGATAATGTTTTTTTAGCTTGGACCTTTTTCTGATAGTATGGAGGTGCAATTATTTCCCTATTTGGTTGTAACCTTAGGGCTAAGGTTACTTAAATGGATTTAAGTTCCTTTCCATTCCATGCACCTGGTTAAACATGCAAGGCTTCTTTCAGAAATCATTGCAACATGGTGTGGCAGCTTTACCTGGCACTGGCAGTCTGGAAGAGTAAGAAGGATATCCATGGCTCCTGGCTATAATTAATTTTTAATGTTTCAATTAATTTATCTACCATACATTAATCTTTATTTTCCTGTAAGACTTTCTGTACAGTTTGTCGTTTAGTGGTTTATTAATTTGTTATTATTTATCATTTATTTATATATTTTGAAACTGAGTCAAAGTTTGAGTTGAGTTGAGTCGTGAGTTGTGTCGGAGTTGAGTCGGGTTGATTTAGCATTGAGTCAGAGTTGAGTCGGGGTGATTTAGCATTGAGTCAGAGTTGAGTCGGCTCACTGAACTCTTGACAATGAGTTGAGTCAGAGTTGAGTCGACCACTCTCAGCACATGAGTTGAGTTGAGTCGACTCAAGAAAATTCTGAAACGCACAACTCTGGCACCTTTCTCGTCTGAACTGTTTTCTTTTCTGTTGCTCCTTATGGTCGATTTTGTCCTGGCTTTTGCTGTTTTCTTCCTTCGCTTAGGGAATGTGACACCTTTATAACGTGATTTTAACTGAGATAGCCAAGTTGTAAAGCATACCGAAAAACCCGGTACTCAATATATCATTTATCTTGAAACTAAAACTTCCGTGGAGAAAAGCAAAAAACCTAACCGAAATGTACCACATATGTACCCCAGCCAGGCGACCCTTAAAGCCTGCTGAATATGGTAGTAGTTGCCAGATCATGACGTCATTCACTGGCAGAGGTTTATTTTTCACCCTAGAGGAGTATTTAAAAAATCAAAATATTGAGCTCATGATACATTTTTCAGGAAATCATGGACATTTTTATGGTTTTTAGCTAAAAATACCCCTAAGTACACTAAATTCCTGGATTCGACAAAGGTGCCACATTCCCTTTAACAAGCACCTCGCTGGCGTCCCTGGCATGACGCGCCCCGCTGGGGGCGTATTTCGCTCCCCTTCGTATCTCATTTCCCAGGAAAGCTAAACAAAATTTACGGACGGCGTTCAAAAGCTCTTGACGGGACAGAGGGAAAATATACGAAATATTTTATGTCAGGTCAATATTGCAATATTATGCTGACCTATGCTGACCTATGCTGTCTTCATGAGGACAGCATAGGTCAAAGAAGTTTTCATAGGCTTACGCCAGAGCAGTGTACGTTTCCCCACTAGATTTTTACTCAGCGGAACTAGAGCAAATATTTATGCATCGTTAGATTCCTCTCATCGTGGCGAATTGCATGATGTATAATATTATCTTGTTAGGTCAAATTGTGAAAATGATCTGACATCGAGATAGGTCAGGGTCACAGTGCGACCTGGTATGGTCATGTTGCATATCAATCGACTCCCCGTGACACTATAAGCACAATGCAAGCAACATAAGAGCTTTATGTCAATTCAGTGAGAAGTTACTGGCGAAATAATCAGTATATGCTCCTGTGAGCTGATATGACCTCTGAGAGGTCAAGTGGTCAAAAACGCAACTTTATGGTCACAATCGTGGTAAAACCACGGTTCCTATAGATACGGTTCGGACATGACAGCCAGCTGACTGCCTGATTTGGCAGCATGTTGAGGATATGGTAGTATTTTGGAGGGTTTTGTTCAAGATACCTTGGATTCTGGTAGCAGAAGGTAAAATACAGCGTTTTGATTGGTTTAGCGAAACATTCGAAACATAATTCTGAAGGAACTAGCATGAAATTTATCGTGAATTTTTCTTGTTATAAAAGCATGCCAGGGACTAAAAACCGCACCCAGAAGATAGCCTGATCAATTTTACATACCAAAAATAAAAATATACCCTTAAGCACCGCTTAAATTTTCCAACTGGCCCGTGCCCCAAACCCCTGCAAACAGTCTCATTGGAATTGCATGTTAAATTTTGCTGCAAAAAAAACTGTCAGACCCAGAAATGAAACCTTCAAAACCCCCAGAATTCTAGATAAGTATCTCATGTCCGCCCCCTGGGTAAAACTACGTTTTGAGGATTTTCAGCTTTATTTATTTTATTTTATTAGGGCCACTCCCAACAGGCGCACTTGCCCACTTGCCCAATTACAGGGAGTATTGGCGTGGGTATTTAAGGACACTAAATTCACCGGGTCAGATCGGACACGGAAGGCGGTTTCCCGCCGTGGGGATTGAACCCACGTTTATCCATGTTATCCGATCCGAAGACTGGCAATGAAGCCACTAGGCTACCCCGGCCCCAGCATTTATTCAGCATTTACTGAAAACGAGCCTTATCTATTTTTCAACATAGACTTATAATGAGGTGACCATAAAATTGACCCCACCTTAGGTCAACAATATAAAAATACTGAGATTGCAGATTTGTAGACCCTAATGACCTCATCATATTGTGGAAGTTTCAAATTGATCGGTTGGCTGATGTGCCTTAGGTGCCGCTTCAAACTAGTGGTTTTAGGTTTTGAGGTCGGGTCGCTTGACCCTGAATAACTCCTTGACCTGACATGACCTGACCTAAAAATTTGATCAGATGCGTAAATGGATCAGGGATAAGGTACTGTAAGCAAGGCTGTTCTACGTCTCTTTGTTTTTGCGCTATCTGGGGAAAACCATGAGGGGGCGAATTTTGTCGCCTCCCACAGGGGGTGCGTGTTAAGTTTCGAAAATACAATGGGGGAGTATTCTGCATAATGACAGGCATTGTGCAAAATACGAAACCGGAAGCTACAACAATTTTCCGAAAATCATTCACTTAGTAGCCGTCCTACAAAACGCGGCGCTTGGCTATTCCCGGCGCCATTATCGGCACGATGGACGATGGCTTCCATTTCAGTCATATTGCAGGATGACTTCACGCAACATCGCCCCGGCTTGACGGCCGATATTGGACGCACCTTACAAAAATGAAAGGTTGGACATTGGCGGATCCGAGGGGCAATATGGAGGAATTCCCCCCCGACCGACCCTCGGCACCACCCTACAATAGTCACAGCGCGCCCCTGAGAGTTCAATGACGCTCCTGAAAGGTTTGTGGGATACAGCTGATGACACTGTCAGTCGATTCCGTTTCCAGAGGATTCGCTGATATTGCCCGCTGTCGGTGGATTCCGTATCCGAACGATTCGCTGATATTGCCCGCTGTCGGTGGATTCCGTCTCCGAACGATTCGCTGCTATTGCCCCATGTTGGTGGATTTCGTCTCCGGACGATTTGTTGCCATTGTCCGCTGACTACTTCAGGAGTTTTGATAGCGTCTTATTGATCTGTTCATCAGCTATGTCAGCTGGGTAGCAGCCGATTCAAAATAGTTGCCGTATTCGGCTTATCTCTTGGTGACGTAAACCCCATGATGAACAGTTCTTGACTTTTCGGACGACCTGATGTCGTAGCCTTTTTCCGAGACGCTTTGTCACGGCTGGTGCGTTTGCTTCTACTGTGAAGACATTTGCCTGCGATATACTAAAGCAGTGATCTTACGTAGCGTTGCTTCCACAGAGAAATCCAGAAAGTTGATGAAATCATCACCCACTTCTGCGAAGGCCACGCCAGACACCTCTTGTGGACGCTCTTTCAGTTTCTACAATTCTGGACTTTCGATACCTGCTGCTTCAAGAAACATATTTGTACTTAGAGGATGCTCCAGTGAAAACCCGTCAGTCGTCAGTCTTGGCTTATATCACGTAAAAAACCGTGCCAGAAGCGGTGACACCATAATCTAGCCTCAATAATCCAACTTGCAATGAGTATTATTTGCACGCTGCACACTTCCAGACATCCAGTTAGGTGCGCTCATTCTCTTGTCTAACTTCACCTACTTAGCTCGGGTCAGTAGCCTCCCATTCTGCTTCCAGCTTAGATGTGAAATTTTTTGCTAACGTCCCATTCCGGTTTGCATAACTTATCAAGATCTTCTCGGTAGACATACACGCAAAATGACAGAGGCTGGAATAAACCGGACACTTGTCAACCGGACTGGCGACACAGCCTAGCTAACTGTTCAGCGCGGCATAGGACGGGGCAGCGCCTGTTCAGCGCGGCACAGGACGGGGCAGCGCCTGTTTAGCGCGGCACAGGATGGGGCAGCGCCTGTTCAGCGCGGCACAGGACGGGGCAGCGCCTGTTCAGCGCGGCACAGGATGGGGCAGCGCCTGTTCAGCGCGGCACAGGACGGGGCAGCGCCTGTTCAGCGCGGCACAGGACGGGGCAGCGCCTGTTCAGCGCGGCACAGGATGGGGCAGCGCCTGTTCAGCGCGGCACAGGACGGGGCAGCGCCTGTTCAGCGCGGCACAGGACGGGGCAGCGCCTGTTCAGCGCGGCACAGGACGGGGCAGCGCCTGTTCAGCGCGGCACAGGACGGGGCAGCGCCTGTTCAGCGCGGCACAGGACGGGGCAGCGCCTGTTCAGCGCGGCACAGGACGGGGCAGCGCCTGTTCAGTAGGAAATGGCGTAGTGAATCTGAATATTTGTGTGGATTTAAACTGCACACTATCTCTGTTGTGCCAGGCCTTTGTGAACATGAACCCATTTAATGTACATGGAAATGTGATTTCGATGCTGCTTTATAGTTCAAAGTAAACATGCAAGGACGCTGGCAGCGTGCATGAAAAGTAGAAGCGCACCCATGATTTTTGTTTGGGGGTCCCGGCTGACGAAGGGGGGACGGTAGGCTGATGGGAGTGGCATGCCATGCGCAGGATTTCTTTTTCTTAGCGAGGGGGCAACAGTTTAGAAACAGGGTCGGCTTAAATCAGTGAATGCTTCAACGCACGGGCGGCACGGTATGGGCAAGGGCGGCAAGGTGAAAGAACTGGTACTAAAAGCCAGATCAAGGGCCATGTCTGCCCTTGATTAGCGCCTGTGGCGGTCAATTATTACCAAAACCCATGTCGGGCAGCGCCCGACACGGGCGGGGGCGGTACATTAGAGTTGAAGCGTTTGGGGAGGGGGAAGGCCTTCCCTTTGGTGTGCTACTGATGCAAATGGGTGTCTTGGGTGATGTTAAATGAACATGTCTGAGAGAAGTGAACTATTTCCAACATTTGCACGCATACTGAAGCTGAATAATAGCTATAAAGTTAAAGTTTGGTAAACCTGGTCACTCAAGATATTTAAAGCTACAGGTTTTCCCAATTTAGAGGCTTTTCTACTCCATGAAGTCATTTTCCTATTCTTTTCTAGACCCAATATGCTTCAAAATGAGACATTGCATATTTTTTGGCCTCCGTGGTAACGAGCAAATCAATTTTGAACAGACTTTACCCCTGATGCATACCTATTCGTAACTATCCAGGCTACTGAATTCTGGGGTAAGAGATGGGAATTTATGAATATCTAACACTTTATAGGTATTTGTTGGGATCTCACGATGCGCTAGTTTAGAAGGTTATACGGTGAAGCCAAGTCCACCCTGTTGAGTTTTTGGTGATCAGGTTGCACTTATTCAAAGAACCCGCTGGGCCTTGAACGCGCACTCGTGATTCATGTGGCAGGTGTTCTATTACTGAGTCGCACACCACCATCTATGACATTTGCAATTTTCCAAACATGCTAAGTAGGTAGGGGAGACTGGGGTCAAACGTAACACGGGGCAATTGTAACACTGGCCATATTTGTCTAAAATAATCAATGGATGGCGCTTGTGACACAACCGGAAATTCGTTATCAGCTGCTGCCTTGGTTAAGGAAGTTTCAACTCGGTGCGGCGGGTAAGTCAGACGCTGTTCACAATTATGTATTTTTGAGGGTGTTTTGTAATTTTTGAAATATCTAAAGATGATTAGCTTATTGATGGGTATGATAAGGTACAGTGGAAACAGTTTCAGTGCATTAATAGTCTTTAATTAGCTACGAAATAAGCACAGAATCTGTCGCCTAAGCCAGATCGTTGAGCGACAATTTGGTTCAAAGAATTGCGCGTTGGGATAGGAACAATTGTAACATTTCTCTTGTGGTCAAATGTAAAAATGTTACAATTGAGCCCTATGGCCTTACGACGTATTAAACTTGTTTCTAGTGCACAAATGCAGTAGCTAGTTTAGTGATTTTATGATCAGGCGTGCACCCAGGATGTTCGTTTTGGGGGGGGACTGACGAGGGGACATCAGGCCGATGAAGAGGGCGCACTTGTTCACCCAAGGAGACCAATCTTCATATCCTGGGGGGCGGGGGCGGGACTTTTTGCTTTGATGAACTTTTTTGCTTTGCAGACCTAGTGTCAACTGTTTTCGGGAGGAGGCACTTCACACGTCGGGGGGGGCAGGCCTGGATCCAGGCCGCCCGTTGGGGGGGCAAAGCGCCCTAAAATCGGGAAAACATGGATTTTGAAGAAAATAAACAAAAATCGGGTGATTTGGGGTGAATTGCCCTGTTAACCCACCTGGATCCTCCAGTGGGGAGTAGGGAAGGGTGGAGTGCGGGCCCGCTGCCCCCTGGGTGCGCTACTGTTTATGATAATCACATTGCTTTCCAATGATATGTTTCTTCGTAGGTTGGTATATGTTTCGGAAAAGTGGCAATGTAAACTGCCCTATATAATATTCCTTATATTGAAAAATTAACGATGATAATTTGGGTTTAAGTGCACGTCGGCTGCTAAGGCTATATGTGCCTAATTTGACAAATTAACGAGATTTCAGTCAAATTATAAACATATTTTTTAAGTTAGCCAGTCCAATAGGCAAATATAACGCAAATAATACTTTTTTGGTTCTAAAAAGGATCATTCCTTTCCGGCAACAAGTTCAAGATTTACTGACCGGACTGATAAGTGAATGTTTGCAAACGTTCTGAACGCGGCATATTCAGGTCATTTATAGGGATTATTCAAATCAACGATATTCGTTTTTGTGTTCATCTCTTAAAAAAAATTGCATCTGCTGCTTTCAAACAAATGTCTCGCACTTTCAGGGAATGCCTCGTTTTCCACAGGCGGATCCAGGGGGCAAGAGGGCACGTGCCCCCCCCGATCGAACCTTGGCGCCCCCTGAAATAGTCACGGCGCCCCCTGAAAGGTCGATGGCGACGCCCTGAAAGGTCGCTTCCCACACCCCTCCCCCCAGGATGCGAAAACCGGCGCCCAGCGATAGAATTTTGCGCCCATCTGATAGGTTTTGCCGGTCAAAAGTGGCGCCCCCCGTGGACCGGATAACGCCCCCCCGGGAAGCCCCGATCGGCAATCCTGAATCCGCCTATGTTGTTTTCGACCACGCACCACCGAACGCGGGACTCGACTGAAGACGGTCCATGAAGCTGAAGTGAAGGCCAAAGATGCACAAGTGTTCGCACTAGGATGTTTTTTAAGTTACAAATAAATTGTCGAAATTCATACGCCTTTAGCATGGTACAATTGACCCCGGTGCTGTTACACGTGGGGTCAATTGTAACAGCTGAAGTAAATTTTTAGAAGTGAAATTTTGGCCCCTAATCTTTTTAGTTTGAAATCTGTCTACGTCTGTCAAATTGCACAATATTCAAAGCAGATGAAAATATAATTATAAGTTCTCTACCTCAAAGCACCATTTCTCCAGAACCAGAAATGTGAAATTTGTCACAATTGACCCCCGTCTCCCCTACTGCTGGAAAAATTCCCACCTAGCCCCACAACACAACTGCAGTTTATGAGCGCCACATCTATTGTTGTACATTGTCAGACGCAGGGGGAGTTCCGGCCATGCCCCCCCAAGCGCTGGAGGGGGCAACCTATCTTTTGGCCCCCCATAAAGTCCGGAGACATTTTGAAAAAAGTGTTTACACTAGGTCTGCAGAGCAAAACATCTGCTCCCCCTCAGGAGAGCGATCATGTACTTGGAAAGTTAGCTTATACTAGGTCTGTCGAGCAGCCAAATTTCACGTCCCATCCCCCCCGGGAGGAGAGGCAGACATGGGTTTAGCCGCCCTAAAACTCGGGTCTGCGTGCGCCCCTGCTGCTGCATTGTACTGCAGCTGGAAGCGAGATGCAGGAATGAAGGAAAGCTATGCTGAATTTTTCCAGAATTCCCTCCCAGTAAAGGTTTGTGCCAAAGTGGCGCTTAGGATAGACTGCTTATATAAAAAAGAACCCATGGATCTTCTGAAAATAGCATATGGTTTGGTTACCCATAAAATACACCGCCATCCTATCGGTTCCATCAACTAAGCTAGGTCAGCATAGTCGCATACATAGCTTCGATATGCTATTTTTTGGAGCATTTTGAAAAGTGTTTGCGCAGAAAATTCAGTCTTTTGACCTCTTCTCACACACAACAATTCCACAAGCTTCTGGCACTCTCCTTACGGCGCCTTCCATACTCAGAGAGTAGCATTGTCAGGTTCTAGGCACAAAAGGGTGTTTTCACGCAGGCCTCCATCGGCCTGAGTGGAAGGGCAGCTGTCGCGACAGGCTCTGAGACTGGGACTTCAGGTCAGTAGATCAGTTCTACAACACACCACACTCGGCCTCAAAGTTGACTGAAGGCACGTCCAATTTATTTGATGTGATGCTGCTCGCCATTCCTGAGTCTCTTGATTGTGTTGAAGATGAGCGGTCGCTCCTGCTGTTGGTTGGAGTCCAACAATCAGCAGCAGCAGCTCTGAGCGGTTGAAGTAGCTGCTGCTGCTGGTGGTGTAGCTGCTGCTCCAGGCAGTTGTGCGACCATATATCCGCAGTAGCTACTTCACCCGCCCGGAACTGCTGCTGCTGCTGACTCTTCTAGACTCAATCCAACAGCAGAAGCGAACGTTCGCCGCAAACACCATCAAGAGACGCAGAAATGGCACAATCACCGGCAACGTTAGGGTCAAGCAAATTCACTGTGACTGCAGTCAACCTGGAGGCCGAGAGCACCCTGGAAGTGATCGGCTGTGTTGAAGTCCTAGCCACAGAGCCTTTAGTAGCAGTTACCCTTCCAATCAAGCGCACCAAGGCCTGCGTGCAGACACCTCTTGGTGCTCCTGTAACCACCCCAATATATGGCACGAATAAAAGGGCTAGAATCTTGTCCTGGCTGAGAGTGAGTAGAGGTGACAAGGCTGAATCCATTGTGCCGACATCTCAAAAGCCTCCAAGAAATATAAAAACACAGAACTGGGTGCGCGACACTGCTCAATCAGGTCTAGTCGATAGAACGGATAAAATGCTGGCATGTTCATCGGAAATTAATCCGTATGCTCTTGCTAAGGATATCCATGCGTTCTTTTCATAAATACTAAGCCAACATCGTGAGCAACTGTTGCACAAATCTGGGAGATAATTACTGGGAGATGATTTTGGAAGTATTCGGAATTGTTTTTATCCTTTCCTCAATGTTAATGTTCCAGAGTTCCTTATTTTGAGGGCTAAAAGTTAACTTTTTGGACAAATTGAGTTTAAATATTTTAGAAAAGAGCAGTGGAATACACTTTTTGCACTGTAATGTCTGTGAGGTCAAATATGTTTATAAATCTAGCAGCTTTTGTATGTTATACTAAAAATTATACTAGGCTGGTAATCCTACTACGATTTTTACTGAGCCACAACACCGTAAAAGAGAAACATGACGGGACCGAGAGAGAATAAAAACCAACGAGACGACATAGGGGTGAAGGGAGTGGGTTTGGGTGCGGAAGCAGCAACGATAGTAAGAAAGATCACACCTCAGAGCCGGATCATAGCCGCTGCTCAAAGCCTAGATGCAACAAGTGCCAAAAAACAAAATCCAATGATATATAATATGAGTCAAATCAGGTCAAATCAAGGATTTGATCAAACGTGAAGTCAGGTCAAGGTCAAATTATATCAAAATGCATACCATTAAAACTGCAAAGACAAGGCAAAACTAATGCTTTTGAAATAAATGCTCTATCACCATCCATTACTAAGCTATTCAGTTAAAAAATATTCCCATGTATTTCCAATGGATAGGTCATGGCTCGTACCTGACCTTAGGCCATCGACATAAGAAACGGAACATATTGTAGAAACTCAGCGGGCCAATTTCGTGATGAGCTTCAATTGAATAAGTTTACCCTGTATGACTTATGCTATCCTAAAAAAATTGGATGTGAGGTCACTTGACCTGTGCTGGTGACCTAACCTGAGATGACCTCACATTAAAATTAAAAATATATATTTAATTTCTTAGACCATTATAATTCTCGCAGCAAACCAAATCCAATGACATATATGAGACCAATCAAGTCAAATCAAGGATTTGACCAGACACGAGGTCAGGTCAAGGTCAAATTAGATCAAAATGCATACCACTAGAACTGCAAAGACAAGGCAAATCTATTGCTGTTAAAATAAATGCTCTATCACTATCCATTACTAAGTTATTCAGTTAAAACCATGTTTTCCATGTATTTACAATGGAGATGTCATGGCTCACACCTGACCTTAGGCTATCGATATAAAAAACCGGAACATATTTTAGAAACTCGGTGGGCCCATTTTGTGAGATGAGTTTCAATTCGATAAGTTTACTCTGTTCTGACTTCTGCTATCTTAAAAAATTGGAGGTGAGGTCACTTCACCTGTGCTGGTGACCTGATCTGAGATGACCTAACCTTAAAAAAAGATCAGAACAAAGGTATACCAAGTATGGCGGCGCTACGGGCGCCCGTTTTTATGTTGTCTCGAAAAAAACTTGAGGGGGCGGGTACCCGCCCCTCCCCGTCAATAAGCGTGTGAAAATCGTGTTGCATGGCATGAGAGAAAAACACCCGCTCACGCCTGCGCGGGTCGAATAGCGCCCAGTACGTCTTTCAATCCCGTGGCGAATAGCGCCAGTACGTCTTTCAATCCCTTGCCGAATAGCGGCGAGTGTGTCTTTGAATGCCGTGGCGAAAAGCGCCCAGCGTGTCTTTGAATCCCGTGGCAAATAACGCCCAGTACGTCTTTGAATCCCTTGCCGGATAGCGCCCAGCGTATCTCTAAATCCTGTGGCCGATAGCGCCCAGCGTATCTTTGAATCCCGTGGCAAATAACGCCCAGTACGTCTTTGAATCCCGTGGCGAATAGCGCCCAGTGTGTCTTTGAATCCCGTGGCGAATAGCGCCCAGCGTGTCTTTGAATCCCTTGCCGAACAGCGCCCAGCGTATCTCTAAATCCTGTGGCCGATGTGTGTCTTTGAATCCCGTGACGAATAGCGCCCAGCGTGTCTTTGAATCCCGTGGCGAATAGCATTCAGCGTGTCTTTGAACAGAGGCACAGAAACTGGACAACTCGGCTACCGGGGTACTTTACACATTTGCATTATTCAAGGCGCATAACTGTGACTAAAATAGGGATCCGGACCGCATGATCTGAACCCAAACTACATGTTTTCGAAATACAGAATATAGCATGTAACAATTATTTTGATTTAGTACCTTTTTTCTTCAATTGCACAGCATACCATTAATGATATAATATACACACTATGATCAGGTCCTAGAAACCACAGACACCGACTGTAGAAAACTTGTGTGCCGCTGTCACAGTTACCAGATTTTAACGTACGACCCAATGGCGGCGGTTGTTAGGAGTTTACAGAAAGCATCGGACTAGAAACCCCAAACGTGACAAGCTAATTTCTCAAACAAAAAATGATTCTATGCATATTCAAGGCATTACCAGCAATACAAATCATTTATTAAGTAGCTTTCTGTCTAAGTATTCATTATTTTTCCGGAAAAATCAAATTTACAGTTTTAGTTTATTTAATTCACCGGCCTTTTTCTTTAGTATATGGTAAGCCCAAAATACCAATAGTACGCCCACAATACCGATATATAATCGGTACGAATATACACACAACAGTGCAACAGCGACAAACCAATGTGCCTGGGAATTGAGTGAGTGTTGTATAGATATAATAACGTAGAGCCTGGGGACCTTAAGTCTAGGGAGCGTAGGCAGTAAGCAACACACAAGAATCTGAACTGCATGGAATTAGAGCAGGATTTTAACTACGCTGGATCTTTTTTTTGGTATGCTAATTCAAACACCTCTGTACCTATTAGGCGTATAGCCATAATTTTACGTTTATGCAGGGTAGTTGCCTCGGAATTTTTACTGCAAGGAAGACCACCTGAGGCAGGTCATAATCGGGGGTGGGAGGTGAATTTGAAGCATTTGGTCTGTCTATGAAAACGCTACCTAAGGTGCACTTCACAACACACTTATGTAGGTCCAAATCCTATGTTAAGGTTGACATATTTGTCCCTCTTGTTGATAAGTGAGATTGTAGCTTAGTGGGGGAAGCTGTGACCAGGGTTCCCAATTGTGCGTACGCTTCCATTAATAGATATGTTTCCATTAAAAGTTGTTTTCCTGATAATTGCTACATTCAATCATATGAAAATGAACCATGATTGGAAACACTCCTTCCAAAAAAGGAAACTTCTTCAAAAAGAAAAATGCATATCAGTGGGGGGAAACTTAGGTTAGAGTTGCCAATAATAGTAATGATCCCAATACTGGAACAATGACCATAATAAGAAATTATTCTTACAAAAACGAAAGCACTTTCTTAAAACGAAACCACATTTTACTACTTTCATGGTGTAATGGTTTGGTTCATGAACCTTGTCTGTCGCAGAATGTAAGAAACAAGAAAGGGACATTCAGCATGTTGGAAATAGTATATAAACATACAATTGCAATTTCCAGCTTCGTGTGACAGAGGAGGCATAAGTCAAATTGAGTTTGTGACAGTCAGCAAACTTTCTGCACCTCTGTCTTTGAATCCCATGGCGAATAGCGCACAGCGTGAACCTTGTCTGTCGCAGAATGTACGAAACAAGAAAGGGACATTCAGCATGTTGGAAGTAGTATATAAGCATACAATTATAATTTCCAGCTTCGTGTGGCAGAGGAGGCATAAGTCAAATTGAGTTTGTGACAGTCAGCATACTTTCTGCACCTTTGTCTTTGAATCCCATGGCGAATAGCGCACAGCGTGTCTGCGAATTCCGTGGTGAATAGCGCCCCGCTATTTTTTAATTCTGTGGCGAATAGTGCCCAGCGTGTCTGTGAATCCTGTGGTGAATAGCGCCCAGCCTGTCTTTGAATCCCGTAGCGAATAGCGCTCAGCATGTCTTTGAATCCCGTGGCGAAAAAGCGTCCAGCATGCCTGTAAATCCCGTGGCGAATAGCGTCCAGCATGTCTGTGAATCCCGTGGCGAATAGCGCTCAGCATGTCTTTGAATCCCGTGGCGAATAGCGTCCAGCATGTCTGTGAATCCCGTGGCAAATAGCGTCCAGCATGTCTTTGAATCCCGTGGCGAATAGCGCCCTGCGTGTCTCTGGATTCCGTGGCGAATAGTGAATCGCGGTGGTGGTATGTGGGTTATTGGCAGTAAGCACTTATACTTGTTCTTGCATGGACATATTCCTGCGTACAATCTCAAAAATCTCAAAACCATCAACTTTGGTGAGTTGATAGACCTGGCCGAGCTCCTACGTTTGGGACGAGACTTACGTGAGTTCGACCGTGTCGTTTTCCTAATTTTCACCCTTCGAAGCTTGTATAAGCTGCTTATATTCATGATAAGCCTGCGCTTAACTTATCTGCACGTAAGGACAAGCATAATATTGAAATCGGGTGAAGGTAAGCCAGCAAAAAGGCAGAACGGTTTCGCATGCCAAATAATCACTGATTGTACATACCTACCTGACTGGCTGACAACAGACTGAAAACTACGCCGGGTTACGAGAGGGGCTTTTTTGCAAGAACCAAGGGAAAAGGTGAAATCATTTATCCGTGGGGCAAAAGAAACTTGCGTGATTTTTCCAATTATTGTTTTAGTTTATAATCGAAGTCAAGTGGTAACGCTTGACTAGGTTGTGCGAGGACTTTTGGAACTTTTCATAAAATTGTTAAAGAATACGCCAAGGAGGCATCTGACGATTTCAACAACATGCTCTTTGTGTTCCTCGCTATTGTTTATAATAAATTTCGTAATCTATACTTCAAATACACAATGGCTTTGTAATCTGATTTTTCTGCAATAGGTTTGCATCATAGCGCCCCTGGCGGCCGAATGGACTTCTAGCGTAATCGAGGATAAATATCCATCATGGAGCGGTGGCAACTGTCTGAAGAAGGCGGGAAACACAGAAGTCGACTTTTGGACATTCTCTGGCTTCTGTAAACATTTAATGTCCTCGTTTTCGTCGCATAGGCACATCTAGACTATTTCATTTGGTGTGATATGGGAGGAATTGCAGGCACCTACTAGATAAATGACAGCAAGCTTTCACAACTGGTAAGTGTAAAAGGCTTGGCTAGTATTTATCTTTGAAATTCCCGTTTATTCCATGCAGTGGCGTTGTCGGAAATTCGCAAAGAGGAAAAGGATAGACCACTCAAGCTAGCAGTGAGGAACCCATACAATGGCGGATTCAGGACTTGATTGAGGGGCACTTGTGCATCCCCCGACATTGCGTCGGATCTGACTCCGACTACGCATTAACTCTGGGTCCTCCGACATGGGGAAGGGGGGGTTGATTGAGCCCTCCTGGTCCCCTTGTTTCCACCACTGACTTGTGCTGTTATTCATATACGAGAAAGTCGACTGAAGTCAGGGCTGGTTATGGCCTAATTATCCCTTGCGTTGGCTGCGTCACTGATAGATCAATTTACATTATGTGTTCTGAGACCTAGAACATATGCACAAACAAGTGTGTGACCTCAATGGACCGAAGTGTAAATATTTCTGGTACAGTCTGGTACAGTTTTCATCTAAAATTTACCAGTCTCAGCCAAACTGAAAATAGCCGAGTGAGAGCTCACTTTGAGTGGAAGCTCCCTTATAAGCTCGTTCGATCCCCGTAGGTTCTGTGTAACTGCCGGCCTCGCCGTTAACCTCACCCCACCGGGGCCATCAATGCCCCCTAAGGTTTTTTGCGGGATAGCAGAAAAACGACAAAACGCAAGACCGCGGTTGATGGCTCTATCTCTCACCCCATTTTTTTACACCATCCCTGAAATTTTTTTACCCCGGGTCACTCAAGATCAGGTCACCAGACGAGGGCAACCAAGGTCACCTCACTTCAACTTTTGAGCTCTATAAGAGCTACGTTTCTCGGTCGATGGATTTGAAACTTCCTACAGTTCATGGCCCCGCCAGGATCTACAAGGTATTTATCCGAGATTTGTCGATTTCTTGACCGAAGGTCAGGTCACGAGGTGACCTCTCCCATTGAAAAAGCATGGAAAAAGCTGTCTTATGATCTAAAAGCCACAAAAACTATTGCAAATGCTCGGCTTGCTAAAAAAACGTTTTGGACACCCTTTTACGGATCCCAGGGGTCATATTTTTCCTTTGACTTCTCCAAGGTCATCCAAGGCCACCAGGGGTCAAAAACAGTATTTGGCAATAAATTTTGACCTAATTAAGCCAGAGCGTTGAATCAAACACCATCGTGTATGTCTCATCACTAGCTTTCATTTGATAAACGGCAAGGTCACTTTCTGACCTTTGATGACCTCAGGTTATGAGGTCACGAAATGACCTCTCGAGGTCAAACCACTGGCGTCAGGTCATTACGTTCCACATAGTGGAAAAAGGTCTGGATTTTTTATCCAACGTAGTTGACCAGATCTCAATAGCTCTAATGACATAAGAGTTATGCCCAGTTTTCTTCAGCATTGCATATTTAAGTAAAAAAGCCTATCGTGACCTAAATTGACCTCCGCAGGTCAAACCATTGACCTGAGCGCTTAATCTGCGAATTAATTTCTTACTGAATTCACGCGAGCTTTCTAATGCACTTTGCAGATTTGCGCTAACCCCCATATTTTCGGAGTTAGAGGGGGGCCATCGATGCCCCCCGTGGGCGAAGGTGGCGCCGGACCCCCGGTGGGGCGCGGGCTAAGTGTATGTGCCTCGTGAAGCTGCACCTCGCCAGGCGCAGCTGATCTACACTGGCTTATTATCTCTGCAGCTTTCCGGCAATTTCTGTGTCACGCACCATGGCGATTAGAATATCTTCTGGGTGAGCTCAGTGTGCATTTCGCAGCATGAAAGATCTAGAAATCTTCTGGACGGAGAGGACTGGACCGTTCCTTAGCTCCGCTCCACGAAGCCTGCTTTGTATCCACCCTTGGGGTGTGAATTACACATAAAGTGAAACCAAACTGGAGCGTAACGCCATCGATGATTTCGGTCCGTACATTCAGAGTACTTGTCGGCAATGCTGCCAGATACCCACCACCACAAACCTCAGAATTTCTTTTAAACCCTCCAGTTTTCCGCCAAATCAATAACAAAACCTCCAGATTTCCCTTCAGATTTTTTAACGTTTCAGGAGTCATCACAAAAATACATAGCAGCTATGGGAAACCTTGAAGCTAATACAGGAAATGCTTCTTAAAATGGGCATACACGAAAGCTGCAAAAGACAGTGCACATTTCCATGACAATTAGGCATCATCTTTACGCGCGACTGTTCTACTGTTCTACAGAAGAAGGCACCGTCAGGGACGTTGGAACAATGATCAAGTTGGTTGGGGGACAGGGTTGGATTCAGCCGGTTGGTATGGGGGCTCAAGTCAGTAATAAAACATTGCGCGGCAGAGAAAACCTTTCACCTTCAAAGAAGTACCTTCGGAACAGAGAAAACGCTGAAACTTTCCCCTGCGGACGTGCACTCCCTAGTTATTTATTTATGAACATCTAGTTTGTTTGAAGGGTTCAAAACAGGTTTTGACCCCTTCCTTTTTGTTTTTTTCCCGGCATGGCCAGATTCCCCCTGTAGGTATCTGCCCTTAGGGAGATGGTAGAGGCTGCGATGGGATTTGCTTGCTCCATGATGCTCTCCACCTACCTTGTAATCTGGCAGTTTTATAATTTATTAACGTTGAATAACATTCTCTGCACATTTCAAGCACATTTATTTACTAAACCATGAATTCCTGTTTATTCGAACCAAGAATGCCTCTCAGGCGTCATGCGTCCAATTTACTATGGACTCAATTCTAAAGAATAAAGCTATCCTCGAAACTACACGAGACCATTGAATCCTACCACAATATGATGACGTAGCCCGTTGTGTTCCAGGTAGCGCTGTTTGCACTCAGTTGGATCTATGGCGCGAGAGCAACAGGGCCGGGCCAGGCACGTCGCTTCCAGCCATCACCCAACAGCTGCGACTGCAGACCCTCCTGGCAGTGCCCGCGATCTCGGTGGACTCAGCCTCTGCACTCCTGCCGCTTCAGGGGTTCGTCAGGCTATTGTTGCCCCGCCAGTCAGACCCGCGGCAACCAAGCAGCACCCAGCCCTTCTGATAGCCGCCAGTTTAGTCCCTCAAACAACGGCCGCTCTCGTCCCAACAACAGATTCCGACCCTCCAGCTTCCGCCCTTTCGCAAACGGAGGTGTCCGCCCCAACAACAGAGATCGTTTCCGCCCTTCTTCGAGCGGTGGTGTCCGCCCCAACAACAGAGATCGCTTTCGCCCTTTTAGGAACGGTGGTGCACGCCCCAACAACAGAGATCGCTTCCGCCTCGCCAGTGAAGGTTTCACTTCAGGCAACACCATCATCAGTAACGGCAAAGTTATCGACGGCGGAACCTTCATCACCGACGGAAAAGTCATTGACGGCGGAACCATTATCAGCGACGGCAAAGTCATCGACGGTGGAACCTCCATCATCGATGGCAAAATTATCGATGGCGAAACCATAGTCAGCGATGGCAAAGTTATCGATGGTGGAACCATCATCAGCGATGGCCAAGTTATCGACGGCGGAACTATCATCAACGGCGGTAATTCAGCCAGCGGCAGCATCTCCAGCGACTGCATACCGCTGATCCTCTGTCCAATCTTGCTGCCCAATCCGGGGAGATTTCGCGGGAAAACCTGCAGGCTGAGCGATGGCTCACAGGGCGTCCTGTGTAGCTCATTTGTGAACCCAATGGAGGGAGCAGAGAGCGATTTTACAAACGAGAGACCACTCTTATTTTCTAGAACAATGCGTGACGCATTTATGGCCTTCAGTGAGTCCGGTGATATTAACGCTGCAGCTAGACAAGCGCAGCAGGCAATTTCAAGACTGAAGGAAATTAATAGCAAGCTGATGACCACTCGTAAGCTGCCACCAATAAACAGCCCTACATCGATATTCAACTTGAACTTCCGTTCCTCCCAGGCGCTGCAGGATACTGGTCTGCAGGCGCTACAAAGCATTCAAGTGGCCACTGAGGTCAGAAGTCAGGGCAGCTCCAGAGGGCAGGACTTCATCACGTTTATCTCTCACTTTGGAAACGAAGAGGATGCCAAGAATGAGGCCAGGCCCTCCCGTGTTCCCGGATGTCAGGAGGAAGGGCCAATTTTTTGCTCCACTAGCAAATACCGCACGATAAATGGTGAATGCAACAATCTGCAGAGACCTCGCCTTGGCCGTGCCAAGACGGGTTTCAAACGACTGATGAAGAACACGTATGAAGACGGCATTTTCGCAACGCGCTCCAGAAGTGTTCGAGGTGGTGACCTGCCTAGTCCTCGGCGCATCAGTGAACGTGTAATTGACACTATCTCTAAAGAGCTGCGCGGTTACACGCTCTCTGTAATGCAGTGGGGACAGTTTATTGACCATGACTTAAACCATGCCCTCGTCTTCCGTCTGGGTGAGCAAGCGATCGAATGCTGCCAAGACGACGGTGGCACCTTTCCAGATACTCCTGTTCATCCTCAATGCATTCCGATTCGCATACCTGACGACGACCCTTTTTACAGCCAGTTTGGTCAGAAGTGTATGACTCTCACACGCTCCATTCCAGCTTCCGAGCCCGACTGTATTGCACGTCCAGCAACACCAATCAATGAACTGACTGCCTACCTGGATGCATCAATGTTGTACGGAAGCGAGGAGTCCAGGATGGACACCTTGCGGACCTTCCAAAGGGGGCAGATGATCGTCACAAAGAACCACAAGCTCCCGTACCGCAGCACCAAAGCCGTTGGTAGGCCTCAAAATGGTGAAGAGGTGGAGGTGGGACAAATGTGTCGCGATAACTCTCGGGTCTGCTACCGGGCAGGTGAGGCGCGCGTCAATGAACAAAGTGGCCTTACCGTCATGCATACGCTATTAATGCGGGAGCACAACCGGATTGCGGATGAGCTTCAGCGAAATCATTGGAACTGGCCAGATGAGAGGGTGTTTCAAGAGACACGGCGCATAGTGATCGCAGAATGGCAGCACATTGTCTACAACGAGTGGCTGCCAATCGTGGTTGGCTTTGACTACGCTCGTGATCACTTCTTGCTGCCCCTGCAGTCCGGCTTTTCAGATCTATACGACTCCACCTTGGATGCTTCGGCGTCGAACGAGTTCGCTACTGCGGCGTTCCGCTTCGGTCACTCGCTCCTGAGAGACATGTACGACCTCATCAACTCGTCTGGTTTTGTTGTTGGCACTGTCAATCTCACTAGGACTTTCTTCGACCCTTCAATACTCGCAGAACAGTTTACAGAACACGCTCGTGCGCTTGTGGCCACTCGCGGAGAGAACTTCGACACCAATGTAGCCAAGAGCGTCCACGAGCAACTCTTCACCACTAACTTCCGGTTTGGCCTTGACCTCATCGCGCTCAACATTCAGAGGGGGCGCGACCATGGAATCCCCACCTATGCGTCAGCGCTAGAGGCATGTACTGGTGCAGCTGCAAGAAGCTGGGGCGATCTCAACAGACTAATGGAATCTAGAAGCATCGATCAATTGAGATCGGTATACGCTGATATAAAAGATGTGGATTTGTTTATTGGAGGACTTTCAGAGCGGAGGGCACCGGGAGCACTGGTGGGACCGACTTTCCAGTGCCTGATTGGGCAGCAGTTCTTTGACGTTCGATTCGGTGACCGGTTCTTCTACGATTATGGTGGACAACCTCACAGCTTTACCGAAGCGCAGCTGCGTGAGATCCGAAAGAGCAGCTGGGCGCGCATGATGTGCGATACACTGTCTCCAGAGTTTGGTGGGGATTTCACCACTGTACAGCCTTTGGCTTTTGCTGAAGCCGGTGTGGGTCCTAACAACATTGCGCAGTGTAACACACTGGCTGTTCCTAAGATGGATCTGAGTGTGTTCTAGTGCATAATAATAATTGTTGGGGTTGAGTGACGCACCAACTGCCAGAGTCATACGGCGTCGCCAGCTCTCACCCTGTTGGAAGGGATTTTGGGGATCAGATTGACTTATTCAGAGGCTCCGCCGGGACTTGAACCCGGGACCGGTGGCTTAGAAGACAAGGTTGCTATCCACTAAGCCACCTCATCCCCATGTGTTCTAGTGCGTGCGTTTACATATTTGACTCAGTGTGATCGGAGGCTGAGCTAGGGAAGCGCAAGGAGCACGTTTCCTCTATCGATGTCAGTGTCTCTTGACCTCTGAATGGTGTTGCTTGGTTATGAACGTGCCCCTCGACTAAGACTTCGTCACGGAATCTGGATTCAACTTGGTACTGGGCCGCATACAGAGCCAGGGAACGCAGCCGTGCGCGCCCCCATCTGTATTCGAGTGCTGTTCGGCCGCTGAAGTTAGTGCCTCCGTTATGCATGTGGCCTTTAACCAAAATTCTACCTTAGATTCTCAGTTGTGTATCCCGGACACGCATGTGTGCCCAGGCTAAAAGTGCGTCTCGGTGAAATGTCTTTTTCGCTGTGCACGCGGACTCTGGCTGAGACTGCCCATCGGCCGCTAGATTCAACACATCCGCCGTGTATGGATTTCAGTTTGGGGGGAGGTGGCAGGTCTTGAGATGTGTGGCCCATCACCATATATATGAAGTTTGCAAAAACATGCAACTATTTTGTGGAACGCAACTCTTTTTCGTATACCAGTTGTTTAAACTTCTAGCCTTTAGGGAATATTTAATTTTAACTCCAGCTTTAGAATGCAGGGGCAGATCCAGCCGGTTCCTTTGGGGGGGCAGCCCAATCGCTGAGAATAAAAAAGCGTTGCACGATTTTGGACCAATCGCATTCCCCTTGAGGAGTGAAACAAACAAAAGGTTTCAGCTTTGCTTGCTCAGGAAGGCAATTTATTTCTGGTTCAAAGACCTCTCCCGAGACATAATGCTTCTAATGTTTTCCAGGCTGTCAATTGTGAAACGAACGCTAGTTTCATTTTCATGGTTCAAGCGTGATTTTGAATTATTTGCTACACAGTCCCTCAGCAAGACCGAAGAAAATAAATCTCAGAGGTTTACATGAGACATAAAGTGCGTTTCTTTTGCTCACTCAGCAGATTTTTGGGTAATGCGGCCCTTAATCCCTCAAGTTATGTACAAGCCCACCCAAGCACTTCCTGGGGCATCCAAAGTAGCTGGATGGGTTAAATTGTTATCATTGACGTCTTTTTAAGCTGCAGACTTCTCAAGAATAGCCGTGAGCTCCAGCTTGGACTTACGGAGCCTTCAATCGGTGTCCTGGAAATGCATCGAAGTACCCTACTTTTGATAAAACAGTCTTTTTGTCTTTTTGCTTAAAGTCTTTTTGCACCACCCCTCCTCATATACTCTACAATGCAGTATATTTTAGGGTTTGAATATAGGCACTTGTTGAATTTACCTTCTCGTACAAATTTAGAGCAATTCACTAATTATTTTTGGAGATTTGACAAAAAGATCTGCTCTAGCCCCCCTTTCTTTGTCACCCTGTATAGGGCTGCGAAATTTCTTGGCCTTACAAGACAAAATAGTTGAATAAAAGACACACCCTAGATTGCATTCTATTTAAATTTGAAGTTCAATCAAATTAATCCACCCAACTTGGTCTTTTTAAGTCATACATACTGCCTTTTTAGATCTTCATAGTGTGCCACTATGGAAACACCCTTCAAATAGGTACAGTTTGTGCACTGTCCTGCCACTAAATGTTTATACTCATGAGACATTCTCGTGCATTTACCATTAAAACTATTCATTTTAACGTTTAAAGTTGAATACGGTAGATAAAACCCATGCAGACCAAGGACTTATTTCATTCTTCCTTCTCGTCAGAGACAACAGTAAAATACATAGATGGCCCGACACAGTGTTCCAAATCCCAGGGTGCTGGGAAGAGAGCGACAACCTGTCAAGCTGAATTTTGCCACTCTCATCTTTACTATTTGTTCTAAATTTTTCTCTCACTTTTCAAGGGAAACCATACGCGTATATTGATACTAAAAAGGCAGGACATAAAGCATACAGGAACCTAAAACAAGCCCCGGACGACTGTTGTGGACATATGTACACATGAGGGCATGGGCCCCGGGGCCCGTGACCGCAGACGACACGATCGCACTGAATTACGTCCAGACGGACACTGGCCCGGAGCCCAGCAGACGTTCACCGCCCTGGTGCGTGGAAAAACATCATAGCCCAGTTCCAGCTGTCAGCACTGTTTTGTCAGGACTAATCAGCGGGCCGCGTTGCGCCTACGTCACAGGACTGTAGCCTCTCCCCGGGAACTAGTTCTAGAGGTTTTACGGGCTGACAGCTGGAGCTTACGGCCTGCTGTTTGTGCTGATGAAAAACAGTAAGTGCAGGATGTGGCAGTCAAATATTTTTTAATCGGATAAAGGTTTAAGTTCCCTTTGCTTAGCACAAACAATAGGCGATTATGGCGCTCATGTTACTTTTCTGGAGGAGAGGTTAGATGTCCTGCTGACAAAACTGTGCTGACAGCTGGAACAGGGCTAGTGATACTAACGAAAGCCGGAGCGGTACCGGAGGCGACTCCACAGCACGAAAACACCGCCCCCACGTCGACGCAGCCCCGGGCGACAGACGAGCCACCCATCAACCGCGACGCCTCCCGGCTCCTCAGCCGACCGCCCGATACTTCTCCCGCGGCTCCCCGTCGATCTGAGGACACCTCAGCAGGACGCCGTCCCGCCTGATGGGCGGCAGAGCGGCTCAGCGGCTCATCAGCCCAGCATTGACCTATATCCTTCGCCCGGGTGGGGGGTCTTTTTAGACCCCCCCTCGGGTTTTTCCGAAGTGACCAAAAAACGGCGGCACGCAGCGCCGCCAAACTTGGTCTACCTGTTCCTTCATTATTTTTACATCTTTCCTGAAAATTTTGGCTCAAGGTCATATCAGGTCAGGTCACCAGGTCAGGTGAAGTGACCTCACCTCAAAAAATACATAGAACGGCATAACTAAAAGAAGGGTTAATCGATCAAGTTGAAACTCATACCACATCTTGGGCCTACCAGGAGCTACAACATTTGTTCCGGGATTTTTGATATTGGTGACCTAAGGTCATGTGCAGAGCATGACCTCCCCATTGACAATGCATGGGGAAAATCACGAAATGAGCTTTTCTCAGTAAGTATGGATGGAATCAACTTCAAACATCGGTTGCGACTTGCTCTTAGCCCATTTCTGAAGCTGATACCAAAATTTTTGACTTGTGACCTTTAAAAGGTCACCTTAGGTCAAATAAGCATTTTTTGGTGTTTTTCTCTATAAATTTTGAATAAACTAAGATAGAGCTTTTATTTTGTCACCAAAGTGTTTGTATAGTCACTGGAAGTCAAATGATATACATCATGACTATACCAGGTCAAGGTGGGTCAGACCGTTGACCTGGGTCAGGTCAAATTCTTAAATTTGACCTGGCATAGCAATATCATATATCATTCGATTCGTATTGACGAGAGGATTGCAATGGTGCATAAACTATGGCTGTATCTTGTTTGGTTTGGAAGCTATTAGCGAAAAAGTAAACGCCCTTATGCATGGGTGGCTATGGACATTCCCAAGAATATGCCCAATATTTAGTGACCTGTAGCTCCCTAGGCTTTGACCTGACACGAAAATGAATGCCACTGTAATGAAAGCGCATCTCAAGAGCTTTCGAATGGTGTTAGAAAAATGTTTCTAGCTATCATAGTTTCTGAGATATAGGAGGTTTTCTTAGTACACCTCATATTAGCGATTTTGACCTATTTTGACCTCTGGTGACCTTGATATTGACCTGACAAGAAAAATGACCGAAGTATTTTCGATATCATTTTCGAAGAGCTTTCGATTGCCGTTTTGCGCTTTTTTCTAGCTCTCTTAGTTTTTGAGATCGTGGGGGGGTCTTTTTAGCCCCCCCCACCAGGGCGAAGGTGGCTCGTACCCGCCACCGGGGCAAGGGATATAAGACTAGACGGGCGACTCCAATGGCGCCGGGCCCGCGCGGCCGTGCCCACTCAGCGATGCTAGCGCCGCCGCACGGAGGTGGGCAAGAGTTAACGCTGGTAATGCAACTGCTACTGAAGGAAGCCGATTTTTAAGACCTAATTGCCGAAAAATCATTTAAGTGAGAACTTCAAGATTTGGAAAGAGCATGAAAACGCTCCTGATGTTCCGAATAAACCCCAAAACAGTGGCCTACAGAGGCTGGGAGGCGACACAGCGACGCCTCAAGGGAAACCTGTCTTGCCTTCTACTCACGCTTTTAAGTAACGGAATAAGCCTGCAAAACACGGCGACTTCTTAGAAATTGTCATGTGGCTGGTCAAGAAATTCGGAATGGGGAGCAAAGCTTCACAGACGGATCCAGAGGGGCAAACGGGGGAAATTTCCCCCTCCCATAGGCGGATTCAGGATTGCCGATGGGCGGACCTTCGGGGGAGGGGGCACCTTCCGGGGGGCACCATCAGGACCAGGGGGCGTCACTTTTGACCAGCAAAGCATATCAGGTGGGCGCCGAATTCTATCGGTGGGCGGCGATTTTCCCATCTTGGGCGGGAGGGGGGGTGGGAAGCGACATCGATCTTTCGGGGGGGGTGGGGCACCGTGACCATTTCAGGGGCGCCGAAGGTTGATCGGGGGAACGTGGCCCCTTTGCCCCTGGATCCGCCTTTACCTTCCTGGGGGGGAGGCGCCATCTTGACCTCGCAGAGGCGCCACTTTTGACCGGCAAACCTATCAGATGGGCGCAAAATCCTATCGGTGGGCATCGATTTTCGCATCCTGGTGGGGTGGGAGGCGACATTTCAGGGGGGCGCCGAGGGTTGATGGAGAATGTGCCCCCTCTGCCCTCTGGATCCGCCTTTGCCCTCTTCCAAACCTCCCGTTTTTAAGGATTTTCCTTAAATAAGTTTTCACTTTTTTGGACTCTGTTCTTCCCTCGAACTGTCGCATAGTATCATTGGCGGACGCAGGGGGGCATTTCGGCCGTTGCCCTCCCCCAAGCGCTGGAGGGGGCCAAACTATCTTTTGGCCCCCAAACGCCAGAGAAATTTAAAAAGGGCTTTTACACTAGGTCTGTAGAGCAAAAAAATATTCACTCCCACCCCCCCCCCACCCCACCCGGAGAGCTATCATGCACTTGGAGAGATAGCTGATCCTAGGTCTGTCGAGCACTGAAAAAAGGTGTTTACACTAGGTCTGTAGAGCAATAAAATCTTCGCTCCCACCCGCTCTCCCCCAGGAGAGGCAGACATGGGTTTGCCCCCCAAACACGGATCTGCGTCCGCCCCTGCATAGTATCCGGTAGTATTTGAGGACACGTTTCAGCCTCAGGCCGCATTCTGGGCTAAAAAGAGGGGAGGCAGCCGCCCCATAACTTTCCTTGGATCCATGTCCGAAATTATCTCAGCAGAATAAGCAAAAAGCCAGGACCTGGAGTTGGGGGTATTTTCATTAGTAATGAATATCACACACCCGATTGCAGCACAACTTTTAGTCATTTCTTCCCCTCAATGTTCCATCACACACGCTTCGCATATGCGAAACAACGCTAGAAGACCGGCCGCAGTCGGGCTTTTGCCCCTCTACAGTGTTGTCATCAAGCACGTTCTGAAAACTCAAGAAATATGTCTAGTCTATTATAGGTCAATGCAGCCCAGCGTCACACTCGACTCCGCTCCCCGAAGTCCGGCATCGATGGGGCTCCCCGGCCAATCGCCATCCCGGCCCCCAATGGCGTAGCGCCTGACCTAAAGCAGCAGGGTTCCACAGCTCACATGGACGGCTCCTCGCCGGACGCCGCTTTCCCCGAACTAGAAACCTGCGGGCTAGTTATCGGCGCACCGCCGGCTCCGCAGAGACATCACTGGACTACCGGAAGCCGACACTTCAGAAACGGTCACCCCGAGGCACAGCAGCAGGCACAGGGCCACAACCCGCGCCGACAGATGTAGACCGGCTCGACAGCCATACGCCGCCCTCGATTCCGCTGCCGGCGATCCGGAGGCTGCAGGGCTCACCGGATAATCCCCGGCCCGGTCACTCGGCGACACGCCGGCAGACCTGCAGCAGTAGGGTGTCCCAAAATACCACTTTTTCGTCTGTGCAAGCTTGCCGGTTGACACCGCATTCTCCTTTGAGTTAATAATGAGCATGCAAAATTTGGATTCGATCATTTGAGGTTTGGTCCCCCCCGCCCCCACAAAACTGGTGAAAATCGAAAATCGTTGAATCGGCTCGAAAATGGGTTCATTCGAAAGCTTATGACAAAGGAAAACATATTTCCCTCATACAAATTGATGTAAAACCACTTCTTCATCGTTTTAGAGAGATAAGAAGTTCCGAATTGTGGTATCAATGGCCGGAGGCGGATCTAATAAACTTTTTTTGGGGGTAACATGAGCAAAATGGGAAAACAGTGTCTTGTTTTCAAGAAAATAGACCACAATTGGCCAAAGCGAGTAGAGTTTATCACTTTTAAGGGGATGGCTGGATTGGTTTTCCTTGCATCCGCCACTGGTATGGACATGACAAATTATATATTGTACTTCGCCTGATTTCGGGGATCAAAGCCATTTGCTGCATCACTACGGATATAAGTGCATGGTACCATTGCGACCGTTAGAATGAATATTCCATGTTTTCGTTCCTTTACAGAGTTGTCGTGTCATGATTAATTTGCATTTAATGTTGAAGCAGTCTACCTGAAGCAAATTGTACGATGCCTTCAGCATACTCGAAGAAAAGATCCAATGATGAAGAAGGGAGAAGTCAGTGACGGAAAAAAACATGCGGACTGACCTCTGAAGTAGTCCAGGCATCAATTGAAACGATGAGATGACCTTGTTGGTAAATCCCTTCAGCTGCCTGCCAATCAGCTACCGACCAAGCGTAAAATCCTCCAAAGGTACCGAGCCCTCCGCATACAAGAGCCTAGTGCAACGAAGCACTAACTAGCTGGATAGATCGCTTTAGAGGTCCAGGCGATATAAGTCACCGTTCGAGTGCCCTGCAATACTGTTTACAGCAGCTGTAAAAATGTGTCATGCATACGCTGGGCGTGTGGTTAAAGTAATACTGAAATCTGAATCGAGAAACATTTCCATTTCAGCGCCAGCTCTATTAATTTCATCGCCAGCTCATGGCAGTCGGTTATTATTTTCATGGTAACAGTGACAAGTTCTTAAGGAACCTGCAAATGATCATGAGGTCTAACAACAATCCTTCTTCGCAAGAGGACTTCAGTTTCTTCATGAATCAACGCCAGGTGCCTAATCCTAGAATTAGATAAAATATTTTCTGCTCACGCTGTTCTTTGTTGTTGTTTTTCTGGCGATACTCTTCCACAAGCTCTCCATGGTCCCCGCCGAGCACCTTCAAGTCAAGCAGATTGCAGAGCTAATCGCCCTCTTTCATGACCCATACTTCTTGCAGGCCCTACTGACTGCGGGAACTCCACGGCTTGACCTCAGGCTGTTCCAGGACATGAAGACCTATTCAGGGCAGCTACTGTAAGGATTACATTTGCGCCGGTAGGGAGATAACACATTTTTATCGGTGGGGCAGCCAGTTTCTACTCCCAGAGAATCCTTCCATACTTCATTTCATTTTCACGATAGCAACAGATCAAACCATTTCGACGACTTCCTGAAATAATTATTCATGGCCTGAACGATATCATGAAACTATTTCACAATCTAACCAAGAAGAGCTTGGACCAAAAAAATTCAAATTATCACACGTTAGAAATGGTACAACAAGCGGAGACCGGAAACAGCGTTACGAGACGACCGCCTCTGTTTCGCCAGCATCCCAAGCTGCGCGGCGCGGATACAAATCCCGGCCCCCAAGATTAAGCAGCAGTCGCCGCAGGCCAGGCCCGACCAGCCTGGTACGACCCAAGATTCACTCCGACGTCAGGGCCGCGTGGAAGCCGCGACGCCTCACCCATCCCTGCGGCGATAAAAGGGGATGGAGGGGTAAGAAGAAATGGTAGAACAATTGACTACCAGGACCTCTTTCCGGTGAACGAGCCAGCGTGCGCCCAGCCCAACAATGGAGGGGATGAACAAAAATGACCAGGCATGCCGCACCAGCAATCTTCAAGGCTACGGACAGGGCCAACTCCGCCCCCAGGGCAGTTCAGCATGGCAAGCTCACGGTCAACCCTGGCCTAAGGCAAATGTCTTTAGCGCCACGTCGGCGACAAATGCGCCATATAGGCATGTCTGGCTTCCCCCCCTCTCTCCGTCAAACAATCCAGCCTTGAGGGGAGGGGAGGGGCGTGAAGCTTCGAGAAGGAGGACTGGTTACAATGGCCAGGGCCTCCGGCAGAAATCCGAAGTCCTGCCCTCAAGAGGTGACGTCACCTGGGTTTTGCCGAGAGATGACGTCACACATGAGAAGGCGTCAGACCAAGCCTGAGGCGGTCACCGCAGAAAAATATATAAGAGAAGATCTCTGTCTCAGCGCTCTCTCTCAACTCGCCCTCCCTCCAGTCCGCAACTTGTCAACGCTGCTCTCCCCAGTGCCAACGGGCGCTAGCGTCTCTCCCTTTGCCGCAACTCTTCACCGGCGCAGCTCGCTTTCTCGGCGCATCTCTCTTCTGTCAGCTATCCTGCCGACTGCAATGTTTCGCCATCAACATCAGCCAAGCACGGGCCTCAACTATAGCATCCATCCTCTCACTCAGGTCGGTCCTGGTTATCTGGAAAGGGTTTCGGCTTCAATCTCCCCCGGCTGCTTTCACCAACCAAAAATGTGTTATTTCCAAAATGTACCTAGAATGAAGCTCGTAATGGACGGCGGGACGCTGCCGGTTTATTAGATTTGTGAGACACGGGGGGTGTTAGTTTTGTAGGTAGGTTGGGAATATGTATTTGTTTTGGTGCTGTATTAATATTCTTTGTTGTCAATTGTTGAAATTCACAGATGGTATGTAAAATTAAATTTCAGCCTTTATTGTTCACTGATAAATGGGGGAGGGGGTGTATCAATAACGATCGAAAGCGTAACATTTTGGTTTTGACATCACGAGGAGATAATCAGGAGGGTAAATGCTAGGCGTGTCGTTTTCCGGCTGAGAAATCCGGAGGCCGCACTTTCAGGGTGTGGGTATTATCGCAGCTTTGTAGATGAAAATAAATTCAAAGCGTGACTATGGGATTTGGCTTTTGTAGAGGTGAGAGAAAAAAACGGTACAAATATTCCACTATTCAACGGAACGTATTCGTGCTTTTTTCATCTTGTATTGCTGACACCATCACGGCGACGCTCGCCGCCGCGTCCCGGACGGTCATAAAAATTCCGAGACGATGGCCGGTCGGAGAACTGCATGTTCATCAAAACGAGCACTCCTTGGATTTATTTTGCAGAAAAGGTGCGGAAGTAGGCTTGAAAATATCCAACCTATTAAGCGTTATTGCCAATACACTTGTATCCGGCAGCGATGGAATATTTGTGAGTCCGCGACAGTATGTGGGCAGGGGTGAGTGAATGTTTTTATTACCGACCCTGGCCTTGACTCAAGTTTACTGTGCCAGTGGCACAGCTCCCGAGAATAGTGGAGGGACCGACCATAGCATTGTTTTGTTTCAGTCATGTGCACGATTTAGATTTTTCTCGTGATAATGAAAAAGGGGAGAGGGATACGTTTATCTTTGTATCAAAGCCCGATTCACAGTAATTTCCACAGCTGAAAGAATTCTGATACAACCAGTCAGTCTAATCTGATACTACTCAACGCCCTGGTCTAAGAAATTATCATCGATTGATACCTGTGAACCACCTGGACATTGGATGGTAGCTTAACCAGCTACTGGAAGGTGTCTGTCCCTTTCCCCGGCTGAAAGAATTCTGATTTAACCAGTCAGTCTAATCTGATGCTACTCAACACCTTGGTCTATGGAATTACCATTGATGGATACCTGTGAACCACCTGGGCATTGGATGGTAGCTTGACCAGCTACTGGAAGGTGCCTGTCCTTTTCCCCGGCTGAAAGAATTCTGATTTAACCAGTCAGTCTAATCTGATGCTACTCAACGCCCTGGTCCATGGAATTACCATTGATTGATGCCTGTGAACCACCTGGGCATTGGATGGTAGCTTAACCAGCTACTGGAAGGTGTCTGTCCTTTTCCCCGGCTGAAAGAATTCTGATTTAACCAGTCAGTCTAATCTGATGCTACTCAACGCCCTGGTCTATGAAATTATCATCGATTGATGCCTGTGAACCACCTGGGCATTGGATGGTAGCTTAACCAGCTACTGGAAGGTGTCTGTCCTTTTCCCCGGCTGAAAGAATTCTGATTTAACCAGTCAGTCTAATATGATGCCACTCAACGCCCTGGTCTATGGAATTACCATTGATTGATACCTGTGAACCACCTGGGCATTGGATGGTAGCTTAACCAGCTACTGGAAGGTGTCTGTCCTTTCCCCGGCTGAAAGAATTCTGATTTAACCAGTCAGTCTAATCTGATGCTATTCAGTGCCTTGGTCTATGAAATAACCATTGATTGATACCTGTGAACCACCTGGGCATTGGATGGTAGCTTAACCAGCTACTGGAAGGTGTCTGTCCTTTTCCCCGGCTGAAAGAATTCTGATTTAACCAGTCAGTCTAATCTGATGCCATTCAACGCCTTGGTCTATGAAATTATAAAAGGAGAGTAATGAAGAGGTGAGATTATGAGTAATGAGATGACATAGAGGCCGGGCATGAGGAACTGAGATTAAGAGGAACTTGGAGGCCCAGAAGAGGAATAGAGGAATATAACAGGATTTCGAAGTTGAGAAAGGAATTACAGGGGAATATGATAGCATATGGGCTTTGGGGGCCCGGAGACGAGGATATGAGGAAATGAGATTAGTGATATTAAGGTGGCATAGGGCCAGGTGATGAGGAGGCCAGAATAAGGGGGGATTTGGAGGCCTAGAAGAGGAATAAGGGAACATTGGATGATTTGAAGGTATACAAAGAGATACAAGGGTATTAAGGATTTGAGGGCCTAGAGGCGAGGATACGAGGATGGGAGCAATTTGAGGATGGGAGAGTCGGAGACGTTGACCCGGGTAGCACGTTCACGAGTACGGCAAAGTGTAAGGCAGCATAGAAACCTACATTTTTGCCAGACCGGTCTAGAGTGACGACGGGAGCGTGGGGAAAGTCTGTTATCCAAGTTTTCCCGGACTTTTGGGAATCAGTATTAGTACTCAAGTCTGGTTGATGTTGTAAGTCCGACGGGTAGGCGTCGTCAACCGATAGGGTGAACAGAGCATTGGCACGTGGATTGCATCGATAGCCTAAGATACAATTACATTGAACGCTTAGATGACGTCGAGGGGAAAAATTGGGGCTTTCACAGTTTCGAAAACGGGGAGAATGGCACGAACAATGAATGAAGCAATTGGGAGCATGAATGGATGCATAAATGAAATAGGTTTAAGGCTCGACAGGGCTGGTGAAAGAGCCGAATCTAAGCGATCATGTTGCAGAATAGATGATATAAATGTTCATCCAGTTAACGTTTGAGATGGGACGATTGAGCAAAACTCAAGGGTGTAAACGACGGTATTTTCATCATTACCTCGTAACTGATACAGGAGTAATCTTGATTAAGAAGTAACAACGGGGTCGTGAGAGTTAAGACGATCGTGGTACCGCTCCTATGCGGGAAAGCCTGCCAGACAAAGTAGGTTCAGAACACAAATAAGCGCAGCTAATAACCCACTGATTTGAGACAGGTTAACCCGGAGGGCAAGGTCAACCCCAAAGCCCATAAGGTGACTCAAGCAGCCGGGAGGGTTAGGTCGTTGTAAACCGAATCCAGCCCTTGGACTTGTCGAGTGCGGATTTGGACAGTTGCAGCTTGTGTGTCTGAGCTTACGAAAGCGGTGCAATACCTTCTTGTTGCCTCTCACACTCTAAATATTTTTGTGTGTTGCGCCCGCAACATGGGCGACCGGCGGAGACGTGTGCACACCACCATCAGCGGGACGCGGCACTGCGTATCGCCCGAACGGCGCGCGCCATCGGCGCGAATCGTCGCCGACCGATGCCGGACGGCCAGCCGACCGTCGCGCGCACCCGACCGCCGCCGCCACGGTCGCCCAGCGGCGCTCCCCGTCACACTACCAAGTGCTGCGAAAGCCACACAGTGCTCTATCATGCGTCAACCCTGGCATCTCACGGGGGAAAACGCCGTCCTCTGGTTGTTTGGTGAGGGTGTGTCAACAGATGAAAATGCAGAGGTAGCAGCTGCACTCCCTGACAGTCACATAGCCAGGAACATTGGCACAGGGAAAGCCGATGTTGTCAGGAGCAGATAAGCTGAGGCTCTGTGACTTCGTCCGACCGCACTCCTGGCTGGCATTCAGGTGAATGAAAGTCAGCAACCAGTGCTTACCACCCAGGAATCGGCGAGTGATACAGACTTCATCTGTATGAACGCTTTCATGGAAAATCTAGCAGTCACAAACGAAACGATCGGTGAAAATACATCATGGACTACACCGACGTTGCCCGTGAAGGTGACATGAGGGCTCGGAACTGACAGTAGCCTGCGCACACCGTCTCCAAGCGCCGAATCTCGAAAAAGAGCTGGATGGCGTGCACGTGTAAAAATATTAATATAGAACTAGAAGGAGCAGTCTAACAACATTTTGTCTGAGAACAAGTTTCCTTTCCCATTCATGGGCTTCCGAATAAACACATTAAAGCCATTGGCTTGATGATATGGTGTGTCGTTTTGACTGCACCAATCGGTTGCGAAAAAAATGAAACAATCATATTTGTGCAATGAACGCCCACTTTCCATGCCATTCACAGTCCCAGGGAAAAGCAATCTAGCTATGCCCTTGAAAGCGGTTAAATTGTACAGACTGTGATGATTCTGGTCCATTTTCTTGAAAAAAACAATAATTTTCCCCGCATTTCCCGCGATACCCCCAAAAAAGTTTATAAGGTCCGCTTCTGGCCAGTGATCTCGCAATTCGAAACTTCTTAGCTCCATAAAAGCATCAAGAAGTGGTTTTACATCAATTTGAATGAGGGAAATAGGTTTTTCTGTCATAAGCTTTCATATAAACCAATTTTCAAGCCAATACAACGGTTTTCCATTTTCATCAGTTTAAGGGGGGCGGGGAGACCAAACCTCAAAGCATCGATTCAAAATTTTGCATGCTCATTATTACCTCAAAGGAGAATGCGGTGTCAACTGGCAAGCCTGCACAGACGAAAAAGTGGTATTTTGGGACACCTTAATTACTCCTGACACGACAATTCTGTAAAGGAACAAAAACATGGTATATTTCTTCCAACGGTCACAACGGTGTAAAGGAGTACTTCAGAGGTCGGCCTGCATGTTTTTCCCGTTGCTGACTTGTCTCTTCTTCATCATTGGATCTTTTCTTCGAGTATGCTGAAGGCATCGTACAATTTGCTTCAAGAAGACCGCTTCAACATTAAATGCAAATTACTCATGACACGACAACTCTGTAAAGGAACGAACGAACTTTGTTTCCCGAAATCAGGCGAAGTACAATTTATAATTTGTCATGTCCATGCCAGTAGCGGATGCAAGGAAAACCAATCCAGCCATCCCCTTAAAAGTGATAAAACTCTACTCGCTTTAGCCAATTGTGGTCTATTTTCTTGAAAAAAGACACTGTTTTCCTATTTTGCTCATGTTACCCCCAAAAAAAAGTTTATTAGATCCGCCTCTGGCCAGTGATACCACAATTCGGAACTTCTTAGCTCTCTAAAACGATGAAGAAGTGGTTTTACATCAATTTGTATGAGGGAAATATGTTTTCCTCTGTCATAAGCTTTCGAATGAACTCATTTTCGAGCCAATTCAACCATTTTCGATTTTCACCAGTTTTTGGGGGGGCGGGGGGGACCAAACCTCAAAGGATCGAATCCAAATTTTGCATGCTCATTATTAACTCAAAGGAGAATGCGGTGTCAACCGGCAAGCTTGCACAGGCGAAAAAGTGGTATTTTGGGACACCCTTCTGCAGCAGCGGGCCTCCACAGCTCCGTCAGTGCCAGCTCGCGTCAATAAGTTATTTCTCACTGAACTCACGCGAGCTTTCGAATGCACTTTGCAAATTTGCGTTAACTCCTATATTTTCAGAGTTAGAGGGGGGCATCGATACCCCCGGTGGGGCGAAGGTGGCGCCGGACCCCCAGTGGGGCGCGGGTTAAGGTTACTAGATGTCAAGGCATTCTACCATAGGGATAACGCGTAAATGAAGGTTTTCAGTCATTGCATCTGAACTAGTAAAAAGAAAGCAAGGCATTCTAGACTATTTGAATATTCGTAGGAAGCCGAATCTGATGATATATAATATAACCTTGGTGGGTAAAATCATGTCAAGTCTAGGATTTGCTGTGACCTGAAGTAAATTCAAGGTTTAATTAGTCAAATTGGATGACATTACATCTACAAGGATGAGGCGAACCTAATGCCGTTAAAACAAACGTCATCGGCTTCTGACGCTCTACGACCATGTATTACTAAGGTATTCAGTTGAAACCATTTCCCTTGTATTTCCAACAGAGAGGTCATGGTTCGCACTTGACCTTAGGTCATCGGTATCAAAAACACCAGCATATGTTTTGTAGAACTCAGTGGGCCCATTATGTAATATTAGATTCAACCGGATAGGTTCACCCCGTTCTCAGTGTCGGCAGAACGTGCGAATTTAGGGGGGGGGCATCATGGGCTTTTTAACCCATTTCTTTCCAGTCAACGCCATAGGGTTAGTGTTAATATTTCTTATTTGAGGGGGGCATCGTGCACCGGTGCCCCCCGGTTGAGCTGACAATGCCTGCTCTGACGTATGTTATCTTAAACTTTTTTGAAAGTGAGGTCACTTGACTTGCACTGGTGACCTGACCTGAGATGACCCGACCTTAAAATTTTGGCCTAAATTTTTAAGTCAATGCACGTGTTAACATGCGCAATGACGGGGGTCTAGGCCACTTTCGCTTTGACAGGGTGGGGGCGGGTACCCACCCTCGTAAGATCTAAAAAACTACGATTGATAGCGAAAACGGTAAAGGTGTTGGATGGCCCATCCAAATTTCTAGGTAATCCATTTTTCAAAATTTTCAAAATTTTCCCCAGAATTTTGCATTATGTGATTTTTAACTTTTATTTTTCTAATTTTTACTAATTCTTCTAGACTCTTCAAACTTGCACCCTTTTACATTAGGGAAATTTGTAGTTCACACAAAAAGTTGGAAAGAAAAGTTTTAAGTTTAAGTCTATAAATTAGCTTTTAAACTTTGCACCCTAAATTTGGCATAAAACTCATGGTCTAAACTATAGGCTCGAAATATCGGAACCTACGGCAGTTCAGGTTCTAAGTCAAATATCCAATGATAGGCCTGTTTGTGCAGTTCTGCACAAACACAAAAACAAAATGAAAACGGAAATTTGAGGGTCATTTTTGGCCCATTCCATGAAGGTCTGCATTTCCCAAAATATCATTCAAACCCTTATATCTTCCGATCTAATTGAAAAAAATAGTTTCCATTTTAGATAATAAAAGAGAATAGCCTCCTTTATTATATATTTAGAGATAACAACTTTCAGACTGAAACTTTTTATTTTATAGGCAAAAATAAAATATAAGTTTTTGAAATTTTTATTCACAGCCCCCTGGTTTCCAGACCATGATAGCTACGGTATTGAACTTAACACGGCTGGATAGAAAACTTCATTGCCGTCATTTTTCTCCCCTCATACCCCCCACTTATCTCTTACGGCTTCCGCGCTAACAGCCGTAAAATACATTTCAAAGTGGTAATTTTATCGGTTCATTTTTGCTTCACACCGGGGTTTAGGGTGGTTAGAGTCATTGGAGGAAATGAAATTTTGCATGCAGCTAGGTAAGAGACATATGTCGACATTCCACCTGCATAGATATCAATGAAACACCAAGTTACCTTTACTAACATGCCGTTTCTCCACGCATCGTTGAAGCACATTACCAGGCGTCACTCCCGCGTCCACGCCGTGGCAACTGCCGGCGATCGGAGCGGCCGGCTCTGTTTATGTGGTCTGGTAAAAACGTACCCAATACTACCCATAATGCATCACAAGTAATTAGAGTACTGTAAAATTCAGTCTCCCATAAGAGTATTATGTTTCGGTTTTTGGACCATGGATGGATCCAGGGAATAAGTAGGCTAGGTGCCCCCCCCCACCCTTCTCCCCCATCCTCCTCCCCCAACCCCCAATCGACCATCGGCGTCCTCTGAAATTGTAGAGACACGCCTCTCAAGGTCAATGACGCTCCCTGAAGTGTCGCTTCCCATACGCGGATCCAGGATTGCCTATCGGAGGCGAGGTGGAAGGGGAAACTTCCTGGTGGGCGCTATCTAAACCAGGGACGCCACTTTTGGCCGGAAAAACCTATCAAGTAGGCGCTAAATCCTATCAGTGGGCCCCGATACCTGCATCTCGGGAAAACGACATTTCAGGGGGTGCCAACGAACTTTCCAGGGGTTTCCGGGACAATTTCAGGGGGCGCTAAGATTCTATGGGGGCACCTGTCCCCTTTCCCCCTTGGATCCGCCTATGTCGTTTCGGGGGGGCACGGAGGTGGGGTCGTTACGGGTGTGGGGGTAAGGAGCTCGAGCATAAGCGGATCCAGAACATCAGCACGGGGGTAGGGGCTAAAGAGTTCGAGCATAGGCGGATCCAGGACATCAGTACGAGGGTGGGGCTAGGGAGTTAGAGCATAGGCAGATCCAGGACATCAGTACGAGGGTTGGGCTAGGGAGTTAGAGCATAGGCGGATCCAGGACATCAGTACGGAGGTGGGGCTAAGAAGTTCAAGCATAGGCGGATCCAGGACATCAGTACGGGGGTGGGGCTAAGGAGCTAGAGCATAAGCGGATCCAGGACATCAGCACGGGGTTACGGGTTAAAGAGTCCGAGCATAGGCGGATCCAGGACATCAGTACGAGGGTGGGGCTAAGGAGCTCGAGCATAAGCGGATTCAGGACATCAGTACGGGGGTGGGGCTCGGGAGCTCGAGCATAGGCGGATCCAGGACATCAGTAGGGGTGGGGGCTGAGCATAGACGGATCCAGGGCAATACAGAGGTGGGGCTACGGAGTTCGAGCATAGGCGGATCCAGGACATTAGTAAGGGGGTGGGGTAAGGAGCTCAAGCATAGGCGGATCCAGGACATCAGTACGGTTGTGGGGCTGAGGTCTCGAGCTGGGGCATAACTCGGTAACAATTAGGCTGAATTGGGTGAAAATCTGCAGGTATAGGTGAAATACCGTCGGAAACCCCATCATATTTTATATTGTATCTCCTTTCTTCTGGTCATGCCCAGTCTTTCCTTAACAAAACAAACATTAAACGTGTGTTTATTTATGTGAACACATGAACAGAGGGCAAGCGTGGTGCAGTACACAGAGACATGCTAATTTAGGAAAACATGGGCCTATACAGGGGATTGAATGGAGCCATAATGAGAACACAAACCTAAAACTCCAACATTGCGTTGTTATAAGTTTTAAACTGCTGAAAACACTCGCCTATCAATCGAACTGTTTGGCTAACCTACCTTGTCACCGGATTCTCCTGCGCCGGAGCGGCACCTGCCGAGGCCGCAGGCCGAGGTCTGTCAGAAGCCGGTGACGAACGAAGTAAGAAACGGCTTCTGTTCTGACAGTTTTTCCGGTCTCGTCGTCGTCGTTGTTGTCAGAAGCCGGTGACGAACGAAGTAAGAAACGGCTTCTATTCTGACAGTTTTTCCGCTCTCGTCGTCGTCGTTGTTGTCAGAAGCCGGTGACGAACGAAGTAAGAAACGGCTTCTATTCTGACAGTTTTTCCGGTCTCGTCGTTGTTGTCTGTCAGAGCCGCATGACGAAATCCATGGAGCGAAGCGCATTGAGATTTCTCGAGCGGCTCTATTCTGGCCGCTCAGACGGGTCTCGTCGTGGTCTGTCAGAAGCCAGTGACGAACGAAGTGAGAAACGGCTTCTATACTGACAGTTATTCATTCTCTGTTGTCCGTAGTAGTCAGAAGCCGGTGAGGAACGAAGTAAGAAACGGCTTCTATTCTGACAGTTTTTCCGGTCTCGTCGTGGTTGTTGTCTGTCAGAGCCGCATGACGAAATCCATGGAGCGAAGCGCATTGAGATTTCTCAAGCGGCTCTATTCTGGCCGCTCAGACGGGTCTCGTCGTGGTCTGTTGTTGTCAGAGCCGCATGACGAAATCCATGGAGCGAAGCGCATTGAGATTTCTCAAGCGGCTCTATTCTGGCCGCTCAGACGGGTCTCGTCGTGGTCTGTTGTTGTTGTTGTTGTCAGAGCTGCATGACGAAATCCATGGAGCGAAGCGCATTGAGATTTCTCAAGCGGCTCTATTCTGGCCGCTCAGACGGGTCTCGTCGTGGTCTGTTGTCAGAGCCGCATGACGAAATCCATGGAGCGAAGCGCATTGAGATTTCTCAAGCGGCTCTATTCTGGCCGCTCAGACGGGTCTCGTCGTGGTCTGTTGTCAGAGCCGCATGACGAAATCCATGGAGCGAAGCGCATTGAGATTTCTCAAGCGGCTCTATTCTGGCCGCTCAGACGGGTCTCGTCGTGGTCTGTTGTTGTCAGAGCCGCATGACGAAATCCATGGAGCGAAGCGCATTGAGATTTCTCAAGCGGCTCTATTCTGGCCGCTCAGACGGGTCTCGTCGTGGTCTGTTGTTGTTGTTGTTGTCAGAGCCGCATGACGAAATCCATGGAGCGAAGCGCATTGAGATTTCTCAAGGGGCTCTATTCTGGCCGCTCAGACGGGTCTCGTCGTGGTCTGTTGTTGTTGTTGTTGTTGTTGTCAGAACCACATGGCGAAATGCATGGAGCGCAGCGTAATAGTATTTCTCAGAGTGGTTCTAATCTGGCCGCTTTACCGGTCTCATCGTGGTCTGTCAGAGCCGCATGACGAAATCCATGGAGCGAAGCGCATTGAGATTTCTCAAGCGGCTCTATTCTGGCCGCTCAGACGGGTCTCGTCGTGGTCTGTTGTCAGAAGCCGGTGACGAACGAAGTGAGAAACGGCTTCTATACTGACAGTTTTTCGTTCTCTGTTGTCCGTAGTAGTAGTAGTAGTAGTAGTCAGAAGCCGGTGACGAACGAAGTAAGAAACGGCTTCTATTCTGACAGTTTTTCCGGTCTCGTCGTGGTTGTCAGAAGCCGGTGACGAACGAAGTAAGAAACGGCTTCTATTCTGACAGTTTTTCCGGTCTCGTCGTTGTCAGAAGCCGGTGACGAACGAAGTAAGAAACGGCTTCTATTCTGACAGTTTTTCCGGTCTCGTCGTCGTCGTTGTCTGTTGTCAGAAGCCGGTGACGAACGAAGTAAGAAACGGCTTCTATTCTGACAGTTTTTCCGGTCTCGTCGTCGTTGTCTGTTGTCAGAGCCGCATGACGAAATCTATGGAGCGAAGCGCATTGAGATTTCTCAAGAGGCTCTATTCTGGCCGCTTTGACCGGTCTCGTCGTGGTCTGTTGTTGTCGTTGTTGTTGGCGTCTGTCCCGCCCTGAGAATTGATGTCAGAGCTCTGGAATTTTGTAGGGTGATAGCCCTTCTGCTCCAGACACCCAAACTGAAGCCCCGAGTCGAAATCCAAAATAGTTTTTGAGAAATTTTGGCTCAAACTTTTTCTGTTTTATATTTTTCTAATTTTTACTTCTTAAGCTACGAACTTGAAACTTATGTCCTTTTCGAAAGATAACAAGGGCCAGCTAGGGAAAACGAATTGAGCTGATCCGACAATATTTATTGCGCGAAAACGCGGCATTTCTCACGCGAGCAAAAAACCTGCTAAAAGTTGATGGCCGACTTGTGCGCTCGAAATGTCAGAAGACAGGCCTCAGTTAGCTGAAAGGCAGTTACCTAGGGGTAGCTAGGACAATTTTGTAGTGCTTAGGCATAGTTTTGAGTGCAAAACGCAAAATTTTGACCTACTTTTTACAGTTCTTCCGGAAGACTGAATTTTTGGTTCATTTCATTTCAATGTTAATATCTCAAAATCTAATTGACCGATTTGAGTTTTCATTTCAAATAATGAAAGAACATTGCTTCCACCTGATAATATTTGAAGATGGAAATTGTGAATGTGAAATTCTTTGTTTTATAGGCATAAATAGAAATTGAGTAAACAAACTTTTTATTTAAATCTTCCTGGTTCCAAGCTCATGTCACTCACAAACTCAGAACTGACATGGCTGAAGAGGAAAGTTACTTGCGGTCATTTCGCTCACTTATACTACCCACCTATCTCTAATGGCTTTCGAGTAATTAGTCAAAAATGTATTATAAGATGCCAAATTTATCGGACCACCTTTGCTTCTCACCATGGTTTCAAGTCCTTAAAATGGATGGAAGTGGAAGAAATTTGGCATGAAGCTAGCTTAGGATCCTATCTCGACGATACAAGTAATTTCAGCCCAAAAGAATGCTTGGTTCGTCTTCTAGAAGCACCTTTATATCGTGCCTTTTCCGGGACAAGCACAGCACCCGGCGCCAGCGGCCCGGCATATTCGGCGGAGTTGTACCAGCCAGTGACCTCCTGACGGGTCACAGGTGTTCAGCTAGTGGGAGGCTGAGAAGTGTGGCACGGTGGTCTAGTGGTTAGAGGCCCTGTCTCTTGATCAGGTAGGTCCGGTTCGAATCCGGGGGTGACCACGTACTCTTTATTGGTTATTTCAAAGAAAAGAATGATAAAACTGGCTTGCAGGCTTATGAAGAGATACATTAAGAACGAAATATGGTTTGCTTTCGGCACATTGTCATGCGGCTCTCCTGCGCCGGTGGGGCGTTAGCCCAGGCCGCAGGCCGAGGTTGTCTGTTGTTGTTGTTGTTGTCTGTTCTGAGCGCTGGTATCAGAGACCTAAAACTTTTGTGGATAGAAGGCACTTCCAAATGAATAAGCACCACGGTTGTCAATTTTCAAAATTTTCAAAATTTTGCCCAGAATTTTGCATTATGTGGTTTTTAACTTTTATTTTTCTATTTTTGCTAATTCATCTAGACTCTTCAAACTTGCACCCTTTTACATCAGAGAGTTTTGTAGTTCACACAAAAAGTTTGAAAGAAAAAGCTTTAAACTTAGGGCTCTAAATTAGCTTTTAAACTTTGCACCCTAAATTTGGCATAAAACTCATGGTCTAAACTACAGGCTCGAAATATCTGAAGCTACAGCAGTTCAGGTTCTGAGTCAAATATCAACTTAAAGTTTGGTTTGTGCAGTACTGCACAAACACAGAAACAAAGCAAAAACGGAAATTTAAGGGTCCTTTTTGGCCCATTCCGTGAAGGTCTGCATTTCCCAAAATATCATTCAAACCCTTATATCTTCCGATCTAATTGATAAAAATTAGTTCCCATTTCAGATAATAAGAGAGAATAGCCTCCTTTATTATATATTTAGATAAAAACTTTCAGACTGAAACTTTTTATTTTATAGGCAAAAATAAAATATAAGTTTTTAAAATTTTTATTCTCAGCCCCCTGGTTTCCAGACCATGATAGCTACGGTATTGAACTTAACACGGCTGGATAGAAAACTTCGTTGCCGTCATTTTTCTCACTCATACCCCCACTTATCTCTTACGGCTTCCGCGCTATAAGCCGTAAAATACATTTCTAAGTGGTAATTTTATCAGTTCATTTTTGCTTCACACTGGGGTTTAGGGTGGTTAGAGTCATTGGGGGAAATGAAATTTTGCATGCAGCTAGGTAAGAGACATATGTCGACATTCCATCTGCATAGATATCAATGAAACACCAAGTTACCTTTACAAACATGCCGTTTCTCCACGCAACGTTGTAGCAAATCACCACGCGTCACGCCTGCGTCCACGCCGCGGCAGCGCTCGGCGACCGGCGCGGCCGTTTTTGTTTATTTATGGTCTGGTAAAAAGTACCCAATACTACCCATAATGCATCACAAGTAATTAAAGTACCGTAAAAGTCAGAGTTTACAATAAGAGTATTATGTTTCTGTTTTTGGACCATGGGTGGATCCAGGGAATAAGTAGGCTAGGTGCCCCCCCTCACCCTTCTCCCCCCATCCCCCTCCCCAACCCCCCCAATCGACCATCGGCGCCCTCTGAAATTAAAAGACACGCCTCTCAAGGTCGATGACGCTCCCTGAAATGTTGCTTCCCATACGCAGATCCAGGATTGCCTATCGGGGGCGAGGTGGAAGGGAAAAAACTTCCTGGTGGGCGCTATCTACACCAGGGACGCCACTTTTGGCCGGAAAACCTATCAAGTAGGCGCTAAAACCTATCAGTAGACCCCGATGCCTGCATCTCGGGGAAACGACATTTCAGGGGTGCCATCCAACTTTCCAGGGGTTTCCGGGACAATTTCAGGGGGCGCTTAGATTCTATGGGGGGCACCTGTCCCCTTTCCCCCTTGGATCCGCCTACGTGGTTTCGGGGGGAGTACGGAGGTGGGGTCGTTACGGGTGTGGGAGTAAGGAGCTCGAGCATAAGCGGATCCAGGACATCAGCATGGGGGTAGGGGCTAAAGAGTTCGAGCATAGGCGGACCCAGGACATCAGTACGAGGGTGGGGCTAGAGAGTTAGAGCATAGGCGGATCCAGGACATCGGTACGAGGGTCAGGCTAGGGAGTTAGAGCATAGGCGGATCCAGGACATATTAGTACGGGGATGGGGCTAAGAAGCTGAGCATTAGCGGATTCAGGACATCAGTACGGGGTGAGACTCGGGAGTTCCAGCATAGGCGGATCCAGGACATCAGTAGGGGGGTAGGGGCTACGGAGTTCGAGCATAGGCGGATCCAGGATATTAGTACAGGGATGGGGCTAAGGAGATCGAGCATAGGCGGATCCAGGATATTAGTACAGGGATGGGGCTAAGGAGATCGAGCATAGGCGGATCTAGGGCATCTGTAGGGGGTGGAGATAAAGAGCTCGAGCATAGGCTGATCCAGGACATCAGTATGGGTGTGGGGCTAAGGAGCTCGACCAGAGGCGGCTCTAGGACATCAGTACGGCGATGGGGCTAAAGGGCTTGGAGTATAGGCGGATCAAGGACATCAGTACGGGGGTGAGGCTAAGGAGCTCGAGCATAAGCGGATCCAGGACATCAGCACGTGGGTAGGGGCTAAAGAGTTCGAGCATAGGCGGATCCAGGACATCAGTACGGGGGGTGGGGCTAAGAAGCTCGAGCATAAGCGGATTCAGCTGATCAGTACGGGGGTGGGGCTCGGGAGCTCGAGCATAGGCGGATCTAGGACATCAGTACTGTGGTGGGGCTCGGGCGTTCCAGCATAGGCGGATCCAGGACATTAGTAGGGTGGTAGGGGCTAAAGAGTTCGAGTATAGGCGAATCCAGGGCAGTACGGAGGTGGGGCTACGGAGTTCGAGCATAGGCAGATCCAGGACATCAGTTCGGGGGTGGGGCTAAGGAGCTCGAGCATAGGCGGATCCAGGACATCAGTGCAGGGGTGTGGCTCCGGAGCTCGAGTAAAGGCGGATCCAGGACATCAGTGGGGGGGTAGGGGCTACGGAGTTCGAGCATAGGCGGATCCAGGACACCAGTAAATAGGTGGGGTAAGGAGCTCGAGCATAGGCGGATCCAGGACATCAGTAGGGGGTAGGGGCTAAGGAGTTCGAGCATAGGCGGATCCAGGACATCAGTACGGAGGTGGGGCTAAAGAAGTTCGAGCATAGGCGGATCCAGGACATCAGTACGGGGGTGGGGCTTAGGAGCTCCTGCAAAGGCGGATCCAGGCCTCAGTACGGGGGTGGGGCTAAGGAGCTTGAGCATAGGCGGATCTAGGACATCAGTACGGTGGTGGGGCTCGGGCGTTCCAGCATAGGCGGATCCAAGACAATAGTAGGGTGATAGGGGCTAAAGAGTTCGAGTATAGGCGAATCCAGGGCAGTACAGAGGTGGGGCTACGGAGTTCGAGCATAGGCAGATCCAGGACATCAGTTCGGGGGCGGGGCTAAGGAGCTCGAGCATAGGCGGATTCAGGACATCAGTGCAGGGGTGGGCTCCGGAGCTCGAGTAAAGGCGGATCCAGGACATCAGTACGGGGGGTGGGGCTAAGGAGATCGAGCATAGGTGGATCCAGGACATCTCTACCGGGGTCTGGCTAAAGAGCTGGAGCATAGGCGGATCCAGGACATCAGTATGGGTGTGGGGCTAAGGAGCTCGAGCAGAGGCGGATCCAGGGCATCAGTACGGGGGTGGGGCTAAGGGGTTCGAGTATAGGCGGATAAAGGACATCAGTACAGAGGTGGGGCTAAGGAGCTCAAGCACAAGCAGATCCAGGACATCAGCACAGGGGTAGGGGCTAAAGAGTTCGAGCATAGGCGGATCCAGGACATCAGTACGGGGGTGGGGCTAAGGAGCTCGAGCATAAGCGGAGCCAGGATATCAGTACGGGGGTAGAGGCTAAGGAGTTTGAGCATAGGCGGATCCAGCATATCGGTACGGGGATTGGGCTAAGGGGATCCAGCATAGGCGGATCCAGGACATCTGTACGGAGGTGGGGCTAAGGAGCTCGAGCATAGGCGGATCCAGGACATCAGTATGGGTGTTGGGCTAAGGAGCTCGAGCAGAGGCGGATCCAGGACATCAGTACGGGGCTGGGGTAAGAGGCTCGAGTATAGGCGGATCAAAAACATCAGTACAGGGGTGGGGCTAAGGAACTCGAGCATAAGCGGATCCAGGACATCAAGGGGCTAAAGAGTTAAAACAGGTAGGGGCTAAAGAGTTAAAACATAAGCGGATCCAGGACATCAGTACGGGGTGGGGCTAAGGGAGCTCGAGCATAAGCGGATTCAGGACATCAGTACGTGGGTGAGGCTCGGGAGCTCGAGCATAGGCGGATCCAGGACATCATTAGGGGTAGGGGCTAAGGAGGTCAAGCATAGGCGGATCCAGGGCAGTATAGAGGTGGGGCTACGGAGTTCGAGCATAGGCAGATCCAGGACATATGTAAGGGGGTGGGGTAAGGAGCTCGAGCATAAGCGGATCCAGGACATCAGCACGGGGGTAGGGGCTAAAGAGTTCGAGCATAGGCGGATCCAGGACATCAGTACGAGGGTGGGCCTAGGGAGATAGAGAATAGGCGGATCCAGGACATCAGTACGAGGGCGGGGCTAGGGGAGTTAGAGCATAGGCGGATCCAGGACATCAGTACGGGGGTGGGGCTAAGGAGCTCCGAGCATAGGCGGATCCATGACATCAGTTCGGGGGTGGGGCTAAGGAGCTCGAGCATAGGCGGATATAGGTCATCAGTTCGGGGGTTTTGGCTAAGGAGCTCGAGCATAAGCGGATCCAGGACATCAGTACGGGGGTGGTGCTAAGAAAATCGAGCATAGGCGGATCCAGGAAATCAGTATGGGGGTAGGGGCTATGGAGTTCGAGCATAGGCGGATCCAGGGCATTACAAAGGTGGGGCTACGGAGTTCGAGCATAGGCAGATCCACGACATCAGTAAGGGGTTGGGGTAAGGAGCTCGAGCATAGGCGGATCCAGGACATCAGTACGGGGGGTGGGGCTAAAGACCTCGACCATAGGCGGATCCAGGACATCAGTTCGGTGGTGGGGCTGAGGTCTCGAGCTGGGGCATAACTCGGTAACAAATAGGCTGAATTGGGTGAAAATCTGCAGGTTTAGGTGAAATACTGTCGGAAAACCCGTCATATTTTATATTGCATCGCCTTTCTTCTGCTCATGCTTAGTCTTTGCTTAACTAAACAAAGATTATACGTGTGTTTATTTATGTGATGACATGAACAGAGGCAAGCGTGGTGCAGTATGCAGATACATGCTAATTTAGGAAAACATGGGCCTAGACAGTGGATTAAATGGAGCCATAATGAGAACACAAAACCTAAAACTCAAACATTGCGTTGTTATAAGTATCAAACTGCTGAAAACACTCGCCTGTCAATCGAACTGTTTGCCTAACGTACATTGTCACCGGCTTCTCCTGCGCCGGAGCGGCACCTGCCGAGGCCCCAGGCCGAGGTCTGTTGTTGTTGTTGTTGTTGTCTGTTCTGAGCGCTGGTATCAGAGACCTAAAACTTTTGTGGATAGAAGGCACTTCCAAATGAATAAGCACCACGGTTGTCAATTTTCAAAATTTTCAAAATTTTGCCCAGAATTTTGCATTATGTGATTTTTAACTTTTATTTTCCTATTTTTGCTAATTCATCTAGACTCTTCAAACTTGCACCCTTTTACATCAGGGAAATTTGTAGTTCACACAAAAAGTTGGAAAGAAAAAGCTTTAAATATAGGGCTCTAAATTAGCTTTTAAACTTTGCACCCTAAATTTGGCATAAAACTCATGGTCTAAACTACAGGCTCCAAATATCTGAAGCTACAGCAGTTCAGGTTCTGAGTCAAATATCAACTTAAAGGCCGGTTTGTGCAGTACTGCACAAACACAGAAACAAAGCAAAAACGGAAACTTAAGGGTCTTTTTTGGCCCATTCCGTGAAGGTCTGCATTTCCCAAAATATCATTCAAACCCTTATATCTTCCGATCTAATTGATAAAAATTAGTTCCCATTTCAGATAATAAAAGAGAATAGCCTCCTTTATTATATATTTAGAGATAAAAACTTTCAGACTGAAACTTTTTATTTTATAGGCAAAAATAAAATATAAGTTTTGAAAATTTTTATTCTCAGCCCCCTGGTTTCTAGACCATGATAGCTACGGTATTGAACTTAACACGGCTGGATAGAAAACTTCGTTGCCGTCATTTTTCTCACTCCTTACCCCCACTTCTCTCTTACGGCTTCCGCGCTAGCAGCCGTAAAATACATTTCGAAGTGGTAATTTTATCGGTTCATTTTGCTTCACACCAGGATTTCGAATGGTTAATATACATGGAAGTGGATAAAATTCGGCAAAAGGCTAGTTGAAAGACATATCTTGCCATCGCAGCAGGTTGCATATCATAGCAACAACAGTGTACCTTTAATTAAATGTAATACACAATGCTAGTATGTTTCCCGCTCGAAACCCTCACCCCGCTGTTCGGCCGTAGCGTCGCTGCGGGCGGCGCACTTGTAGCTGCTATGCGAGACAGATACCATAGCTATCTACGCATGCTATAGACCAGCGCGAATGCCCGGTGGTGGCAGGGTAGTCTGTCTCGTTTCGGCTCCTCTACTCGTGCGGCGGGCGCGTTGTCTACTAGATATTCATGTCAGTCGGACGGCCGGGTGGCGGCCGTGCGGTGGGGTCCTGCGCTGCGGCGACTTGCGACGAATAAAAAACAAAATGGTGGTCAGGAACTGGTTTGCTTGTTTGGTTTGTTGTGTTTTGTTTCTTTATGTGTGTCCAAATCTT